>JAGKTK010013220.1:13024-26707 GCA_018397895.1 Paralithodes camtschaticus | reverse complement strand
ATATAAGTAACACCCTGTTCTTTAACATTAATATCAAATACAAACCCAAATGTACCTGACTAAACTAATGATAGCATATGGCCCTCCCGGGACTCGAACTTGGGACACCACACCCAGAACATAAGCATCTAAACCATTAAACCACCAACACAGTTAAAGGTTGAGTACACGATCACGACTAATATCCATTTTCGAATGTTGGATATCAATCTAATCATTCACTCATAAACATATTAATACAAATGTCTCCTTAACACAATGGTGGATGGAATAGAATAACATAAGCATGGATATATGGATTACGGTTACTTATGAATGAATAGATGGGTAAGGATTACATTTGAATTCAGGGGAGATGGGTCGTTTTTTGGTCCCCCTTCTTCCTCATGTTTAGCTTCATTAGTTTTCAGATTTTTAAACGTTTATCCCATTAGTTTGGGGATTTTAAGAACTTTTGCCAATTTTTTGTGTCAATATTAAGACTTTTCGTGTCATTTAGGTGTCGATTTTTTCCTGCCGAGCGATAGCGAGCCTGTTAATGAAAGGATTGGGGTTGCTAATAATGGATCAGAGGTATAGAGTGAAGATACAGTACAGGTGGATTTCCGCAAGACCTTTTGACCAACAACTTTTGGTGGGTAAGTGGGTAACTTTATGCTGTCAACATGATGAGACTATTTTGTATTGGTATCGTGGACTAGATTGATGGTATGTTATTATCGGCGACAACATTCTTATACAGTATATTATTTTTAGCAGCAGTCAGATCAGAGTTGCGAGTAAAAGTTGCGGAGGAAAGAGGTCGTGTAGATGAGTCTTTAAGGGGAGGTGTTTTTTTTTTTCTGGTCTCCCTTCTCCCTCATGTTTAGCCCCATTATTTCTTTAGATTTTTGACGTTCGCCCCCTTAGCTTGGCGATTTTAAGACATTTCGCCCCATTTCTTAGTCAATATTAAGACCTTTCTTTGCCATTTAGTTGTATATTTTTTCCTAGCGAGTGATAGCGACCCCGTATTTTTGGAGGAATTTTCTACCAAAATAATTACAAATTAATTTTGAAGAAGGATCTGGAGGATATTTGTATAAGCTTGATGGAGGCCTAGGGAGGAAACTAAAATAATAATGAAGAATCAAATCAATAAACACATAAATAACACCTACCCCTTAAAGACCTGATGTATAGAGGAATGAAGCTGTACTGTATATGGATGGATGGATGAAGGGTTGACGAATGAAGGGATGTATAGAGTTGCATTTTACTAAACGAGGATTTATAGATGAATGGATGAGAAGATACAATTACATGTGGATATGTAGAAGTTGGCAAATGGTTGAGTAAATTAAGATGAATGGGTTAATACATGGTGTGGATTGAATATGGATAAATTGAGCGTGAATGATTAGATTGATAAATATACATAGATTGTATATGGATAAATTGAGTGTGAATAATTAGATTGATAAATATACGTAATGTAATACGACTGGATACAAATGAGAAGGTTGATTAGAATGTACTTCTAATAAAGATAATAACATACGATGCAATTTTGTAAAGCGTAAGTTGTTGACACACTCACACTCACTCACTCGTTCACTCTCTCTCTCACTCTCTCGTTCTCTCTCATGTCACTTTGTCTCCACTACCTGAGGTCCGCACGCCACTTACTACCACTTAAGTGATGTGTGAGCCTCCCTTGCTAAAAGCTTCACTCATCTAACCCTCTCTTTATCTTTACTCACTCTAAACACACATGCACACACACACACACAACCATCCACACACACACACACACCTATTCACACACACAACCATCCACACAGATAGATAAATAGATAGATAGATAGATACTTTATTGACCACACACACACATACAACCATCCACAGACATACACAACCATCCACACACACACACACTCACACAACCATCTACACACACACACACAAAACCATCCACAGACACACACTCACACACAACCATCCACACACACACACACTCAGTCACCGGCTGTCACCCTCGGGAATCTTGGCCATCACCAATAATAAGCTTGATAAATCACAGTTGGCCAAGTGAGGTAAATCATTGTTGTTATTGCGCTTGGCTCGCTCAGGACGTAGTTATGTCTGCCAGATGTCGAATAAGGTCTATGTTTGTAGAAACAAAATGTAAAGCTAGTATAATATATAGTGTTGTGTTAGATGCCACTCTCTTACTAAAACACTTGGTTCCTTTGGCATACATTTGTGGGTCAATTATACTTCTCTCACCCACAGTATTTAGTCATTGATAATTACGTTTTTATTTATATTTATGAATATATAATAGTAAGCAAAACGTACAACCAAAAATTATTTTGGTTAACTTATGATATTTTAGTTTTCAATTTTAATATAATATTAGAAAATTAAAAATTGTTCCGTAGTAGCTGGACTTGTGGGCATCTGAATTTCCCAGACACAGCAACTTACAGCATTCACGCATTAATGTTATTATTCAATATATTCATTAATTTATTTCATCAATGTATGTAGTTTTTATCATAACGAGCTTTCATTACTACTTTCTTTTACACATCTTTTTATTCGTCTACACTTCCACTCATGCCACCATTCATTTATTCATGCCTCCATTTTCATTAATTTGTGCCTTCACTCATTCATAAATACATTGTTTTTTTCACTCATTCATTCATTCATTCATTGATTCATGCCTTCCTTCCAATTAATGTATTCATTCATTCATCTGTTAAGTGTAAGATTCACTCTCAAAGGAGGAAAATATAAACAAGAACTCTGATTGACCTCATGTGTGTTCCAGGGCCATTAGGAAATTCAACATTTAGACAATTATATTTATTATGCCTCTAAAAGTCTATCCCGCTGAACGAAGACAGAAAATAGGGGTATTTAAAAGAATGGAAAGAAATAAAGATGCAGACAGGGGACACTTATCCATCGCACCAACCACCATCACGCCAGCCGTGTGGGAGAGCCCAGAAGAGCTTTAACACCTCCCGAGCGGCTGGTTTTGTAACGCTACTACCTGCCAAGCGGGCAGATTTACCCTAAACGAGCTTCATTCCGTGCTCTTTTTCATGCATAAAGAAGAGCCAGAGCGTAATACAATTATGTATCCGTGAAAGGGCGATAATTGAGCTTTCCAATGACATCTGAACCATCCTTGTACGACCACGGGTTCTCTTGCAACGATGTTGCAATACGAAGGAAAAAACCCTAAAATACAGTAATTTCCTCGTTTTTCCCTGTATCGCGGGACCAGGGAGGTGCAGACATGTGGTGGTGGTGTCAGAGGCGGGACTATGTCCACACTGAACGGTCAGAGCCCACCCGCGCTCCTCCCACCACATAGACTCTCTCTCAGAGCCGATTATGTGCTCAAAATCGCATTGGACTTAAGTTGGGACCCGCTCTTTAGGCCTTGGTTCTCTAGTCAGGACCCGATAGACAAGGGTTAAGGAGGTAGTGCTTGTTTTTTGGTTCATGTATTTATTAATTATTTGATTTTTTATTTTCATTGGTAGACCTCCATCAAGCTTCAAATAACACCCCCTAGACCCCCTTTCAAGATAAATTTGTAAACTTTTCTGTAAAAAATATCCCGGCCAAAGGCCGATTCCTTCTAAAATTACCGGTTCGTTCGCTATCACTCACCAGGAAAAAATTGACACCTAAATGGCACGAAATGTCTTAATATTGATAAAGAAATGGGGCGATAGGTCTTAACCCTCTCACGTTCATTCTTGATGCAATTTTGAGCCTATTAGGGATACTTTAAAGCCTTTGTTACCATCAGGGGTATTTAGAAACCTTTAGTTTAGTTACTTTAACCTCTGCAGTTGTCTTTGAGTTAGCTGTGGGCAGAAAACTAATTTTGGAGAGGTAATTATAAGAGTGAGAGAACTCTATTTCTTATTGCTAATCTGGCAACCTCTGTGTCATATGGTCGTGAGAGGGTTAAGATCGACAAACTAATGGAGCGAACTTCTTAAAATCGCAAAAAAAATATGTTAAACATTAGGGAAAAGGGGGTCCAGAAAATGCAACTACCTCCCTCTTAAGACTACAATGACATACTCTGCTCCCACGCACCCTGGCCCAGCACTCCCCTCTCACACTCAAACCGTGCTCACCTGATGCTGTTACCATAACTAAGACCACCTCAACTCACACAGCATTTGGTAGCTTTGTGCAGCCTTACCTTAAGGCTCAGAAGCAATAAAACCCTCAAAGCAAGCATGGACAAATAAGGCTTCCACAGGTGTCACATCAGTGCACCACATCTCTACTAGAAGCTAGCTAACTCAGGAAGTGCACCATTCTAGCGAGCTGACAAATGAAGCGCATCATTATAATGGGCTGACACAGGAAGAGCATGTATGAGGGTGCAAAGGTGGCAGTACGTGTGGAGAATGAGCAGAGCGAGTTCTTTGATCTGAATGTTGGGTTGAAACAGGGGTGTGTGATGTCCCCGTGGTTGTTTACTAATTATATGGATGGAGTCATGAAAGAAATACAAGGTGAGCAGTGGATGTTGGAGTATCGCTGATAAGGGAAGGGAAACGAGATGAAGCTACATGTACTGCTGTTTGCTGATGATACACTTCTGATGAGCAATAATGAAGGGGAGTTGCAGGGTCTGGTAAATGTGTTTGGAACAGTGTGCGAAAAACGGAATTTGAAGGTAAATGCGGGGAAGAGCAAGGTTATGGTCTTCGAAAGGTGTGAAGCCACATAGTGTGAGGTGAAGTTTAACGGTCAGGCTATGAAGATTGTCAGCTCATTTAAGTATCTGGGCAGTGTGCTTAGTAAGGATGGGAGTATGGATGAAGAAATGCAGGAGAGGATGCAACAGGGGAAGAGGGTTGTAGGAACGCTGAAAGCGGCAACAAGAAATAGGGTGGTCAGTATGGAAGTGAAGAAGTCCTTGCATGACAGTGTGGTAATCCCGACACTGACTTACGGAAGCGAAGCTTGGACGTTGGTGGAGAGACTCAGACCAAGAGTGAGAGGGGTGGAAATGAATTACTCGAGAAGTGCGTGCGGAGTTACATGGAGGGATAGACAAACGAATGAAGAAGTAAGAGGGAGGTGTGGTGTGGAGGTAGATGTGCTGGAAAGTGTGAAAAGGAACACCTTGAGATGGTTCGGCCATATGGAACGTATGGGAAGCGAGAGAATGACTAAGAGGGTGTACAAGAACGAGGTGGAAGGACAGAGAGGGAGAGGTGAACCGAAAGAGAGGTGGAAGGATGGAGTGAATAAGTATATGGATGAAGGTGGTGCTGGAGGGGTGTCGACTGACTGGGAACAGAGGTGCATGGGGGCTTTTCGTTCGTGGTCACTCCTTCGGGGATCACGACGTCAGTCAATAGATAGATAGATAGATAGACACAGGAAGAGCAGCATTGTAGCTAGCTGACAAATGAAGCTCATCATTATAACGGGCTGACACAGAAAGTGCAGCAGTGTAGCATGCTGACAAAAGTGCAGCATCCACCACCAAGCCGCAATAAGCCACCATTGCTACCCAGCTGCTGTAAGGAAGAAGAGAACGATGTAGTGATCTCACTACATTTTGAATTTAGGCGTCAGATCCTCCTATTTCTTTACAGTAATTGTAATTATATCCAACTACAATTTTATATGTCTTAAATCTCTTAAATCCTGTTCAATGCTTCCCCAGCCAATCCCTAATCTTTAATCCCCAGTCAGAATCTGATAGACAGCTTTGATTTTCCACTGCCGCAATTATAGGGTGACTGTGACCTACAGGCCCCCCATATACAGTATACCGTCGAAGATGACAGTTCAAGTCAGTTGTTAGCTAGGCACCAATTAGAACATACTATATTACTCTCTCTCACGACCGTATTGTATGTACAATACATGTGTAATGTAACTTCCTATCAATACACAGAGACCAAGTGACTGAGCATATATCACCCTCATGTGGTAATAAACAAATGAAGCCTACAACCGCTTGACATTGAGATTTAAAGTGCTCAACCATCTACGTTGTATTCCATTTGCTTGAAGTTCCAGGAAGAAACACCCTCTTCGTTGCCATCCCCGGGCCCCGACATGTCCCGCCGCTACCGTAGAGTGGGTGACCTGCTTGTTTGTTTTCCTTTTCTCTCTTTCTCTGGGTTGTATCCATTCGGTCCCATTCAGCCTACTGTTTTAAGACGTTTATCCCCATCCAGGTATCGATTTATTTCTGGCGGGCGATAGCGAGCCAGTTCAGTTTATTTTGGCAATTATTAAACGATTTTATTTGTTTAGCGAGTATCTGTGGGAGTGAAAGGTATAATCAAGATCTACTTAACCCTTTTGATCGACCGAGACCCATCATTATCTGTATATATCATCTAGTGTTTGCAAGACACAATTAAAACAAAACATAACAAAACGCTATGTTACTAAAGAGTTAAGTGGAGATGGGCGTATATATTTGCTTATTGTTTTATCTTGTTATCATTTGTTTAGTTTCCTCCCTAGACCTTCACTAACCTGTAAAAAAACACTCCCTAGACCCCCCTTCAAGATATATATGTACATTTTTCATCAGAAAAATTTCCCGGCCAGAGGCCGGTTACTCTTAAAATGTCAGGCTCGCTATCGCTTGCCAGGAAAATATCGACACCTAAATATCATGAATAGCATAATATTGACAAAGAAATAGGGCGTTAAGTCTTAAAATCGCCAAATCAAATCTAAAAATCAATGGGGCTAAATGCGAGGGAGAACGGGGGCAGAAAAACCAGCCCACATCCCCTTAAGCTATATAATAATTATAAGGTAGTACAGAACATGAGTAAACAATGCGTCAGATACAATTTAGGATCCCCCAGTTCACACCTCACCCAGCTTAATTATTACAGCACCACGACAACACAGCAGGAACAGCAACCGGTACTCTGACAATAGCAGGTCAATCACCATTAATGAACCTCCCAAGTGAACACAGCAATAGAAGGAGAGAGAGAGAGAGAGAGAGAGAGATAATAGAAGAACAAAATAATAAGATGAACAAGAAGGAGAGGAGAGATTATACTAGTTAACTATATGGTTTTGAATCAACTCAACATGCATCTGTGCCTCATTTCAAGCTATTTATCACATGACTTGAATACACATTCCGCAGGTGTGAAGACGTCAATTGTATTGCTCGTTTTTTATCGAGGAAGATAGAGATCATTGGTCGCCGGGGGAGGAAGAGCGAACAGATCAAAATTGTAAAATTGGGATTTTGCTGCAATTTGTTTTGTCAGCCATTGTTTATACATAGCAAAATCACTATGTCCTTCAGTTTTGTGACCACCGATGTGTTTTCCCGGAGTGTCCAATCACCAATAACATCTAAACCTGCAACGGACATTTGTCCCAGGGCAGTCTTTCCTTTCCATTTTTCCCTTACCCACTCTAAACTACTGTATGGACACTGGACCATCAGTGTTATGGAGGACAAGCACCCTTGAGGGATCGCTGGACGTATTGTTGCTTGATTTCCCTTGTACTCCTTTGTAATGTATCCCCTGGCTGTCTGACCAGGTTCTGGCTGCTACAACAAACTTTAGGCTTACCTGCCAATCTTCTCACCTCACTGCCCAATTTGTCACCTAATCGGCAGAAATAAGAGCTGCCCGGCTAATCGTTTGGTTGGCTCAGGACACTTATAGCCACTTCACTAAAACTATTGCTGTTCAGTCAAACTTGTCGCCTCCCATGTTAACATATAGCTGCCTCTTGCAGTTTTAAGTGGAGATTGGCCATTTTTCTGGTCTATTAATTAATTTATATCTTTATTTCTTAGTTTCCTCGCTAGACCTCCATCAAACTTAAAAGAACACCCCTAGACCCCCCTTCAAGATAAATTTGTATCAAAAAATGTCCCAGCCGAAGGCCGGTTCCTCTTAAAATGTCAGGTTCGCTATCGCTCGCCAGGATAAAATCGACACCCAAATGGCATCAAAGGTCTTAACCATAGACTACATAATTATAACCTAGACACGAAAGCGTGATGTCATACGGTTAGTTTGCCGCACGTCCTAGGGATTTGGTGGCAGCACTATTGTACTGTACAACAACCAAAGCACCTCAGTGGCTTGTCCTTATTATAGATAGTCTGTGCACCGCGCGCACCTGCCAGCTAGCTTGCTGCAGTGTTTCCAAAGTTAAGGGAATATCTGCAAAACGAGGGAGCAATAGATTAAAGAGGGAACGTATTTAAGAGTTAATTAATGTTGGTAAAGACACTTGTAAATTATTTAGTATAAGTTAGATATTTATATAAGCAAGATGAAAACATTAAGTATACATATACACTATAAAACATAGGCTACTCATATATGATGCAAGCTGTATACCTTCAAGCAACACAACAAGAATTAAATTATCATTTTGAATATATATTGGTATATTACATATTATGTAGCCTAGATGTTAATTTGTCAAGTAGCACTAAAACTGGACATTTATACTTATGACATCTAGGGATATTTTGTCCCACCATTGACGTTGGCAACTCCCGAATCTCACATCAACAATGGCGGGTGTTGGAGAAGATTTGCTTGTGTACCTCCTCATAATGACGACAATTACACGATGACTGGCGCCTTTACAGTAGCCTCTACTTATGTCTATTTAACTATTTCATGTCTGCAGAGTCTCTGGATAATGTTCAATTGATTATTAATAGCGTTATTAGTACAAGGTAGGGATTATTACGAATTAATTAGGACCAAGGACAAGGATAGACAATATAATGTCTTTGTGGGGACCCTCCCCTCCCATTGTCCTTTGCGATCGTGCTGCCATCTCTCGAACGCGCGGATCACTATTTACAGATTTGTGGCGTCTTCTTTCGTGTCTAGGTTATATGTAGTCTATGGTCTTAACATTGACAACGAAATGGGGTGAAAAGTGTTAATGCCAAACTAATGGGCCGAACGTCTTATAATCTCAAAACAAATGGGGCTTAACATGAGGGAGAAAGGTGACCAAAAACTCGACCCATCTCCCCTTAATAGATGGCTGACCAATTAGCCATCTAGCTCAAGTTTTGGCTGCCCTGGCTGAGCTTTTGTAATTATTGGCCGCCTAGCTAAGCATTTGGATACCTGGCAAAAGTTTTGACCTCTCAGCGGATTATTGATTGTGTGGTTAAGGGGAGTGTGGCTATTTTTTTTGGTCTATTAATTTATATATTAATTTATTTTTCCTCCCTAGACCTCCATGGAGCCTAAAAAAACACCCCCTAAACATGAGGAAGAAGGGAGTCCGGAAAAACGACCCATCTCCCCTTAAACTAATGGTTGTCTTGCCGAAATTTTGTTTACTCTACTGAAGATTTGGCCTCTTTGTGATCTTATAGCTACCTATAGGTAGCTCCAGCGAACTTGACAATAATCTTGACCCCCTTAACTTCTTATAACTCGAAATGAATGAAAGCAATCGGGCTGACGTTTCTATCATTTGGGAAGAGTCCACCAGGAAATAGGTGTGGATATTTACAGCCATTTTGCTCGAAGCCCTTTTGAGTGTCAGAGAGGTCAGGGATCAAGATAATTGTAAAGTTCGTTGGCGCTACCTATAGTTGAGAATTTTTGCCGCCTGGCCAACCTGATGAAAGGTTGACACCCTCCCCAGCCGAACTTTGGATACCCATTCGAAGGTTTGGTTGCCAAGCCAAGCTTTTGGCAATACATACAAACATTTGACTACCTACAGAACCTTTTCTTACGGAAAGGTATATAGCTAAGAATATGGTCTGGTGGGCATTTCCCCGATTTTTCTGCTCAATATATTGCCCTAGCACCACATGTGCAGAAGAGTCTGAAATCTAACAAATTCCAATGAAAAGATTGGGTTGAATTATCGTCATACAAATCCTCATTTTTTCATTCTAAGTCTTGTGGGCTTTGGGATATTATACAAAAATGTCCTGATTTTAGTCTCCTCGGGGTCCCTCACCAAGCGTATCATCAAATTATGTTTAACTTCCTCGTTCGTATTTCACCCTTGCAATAATTCAGTGAAATAATCTGTTATGATATATAGTTTTGTGTTTGTTGGACACTATGAGTTATGGCCTGTAACATGAAATGAGCGTCACATTCGTACCTGGAACATGGCTGTCACAAATACATGTAGAAATAGTCCTGTTTCCATTGTATATCAGCTTCTAAAACACCTCTTGCTTGAACACACAACCTCCCTCGGGGAATATTCAAGGTGAATGTTCTGCATATAGTTTTCAAATTTATCCACAATATGAGTAAATCCTATGCATTTTAAACAATATTTCACCAAGTACGTCTCAACATCACAGAAATGCGTAGTACGAATGGCAATCAGACCCCAGCAGGCCAATCAACAGTGATGACCTCGGTGTAGACCGACAAAAGAGAGAGAGAGAGAGAGAGAGAGAGAGAGAGAGAGAGAGAGAGAGAGAGAGCGAGCTTGCAACAACAACACATCATAGTAAAGGCATCACATCAACATCTGTGCAACATAGTGGTGGTGGCGGGGACAGCGGCACCTGAGCTCATCACTTTAACACTCTGTTATTGTGTGTCTCTCGGTGTTTCATCTGTGTTATGAGTAAGAAGGGTGTTTGCAGAATATATATATATTGAGCGAGTACAAATATGATAGGTACCGGTATGTAAAAGGTTATTTGTGTTAATAGGTTATGAAATAATGTGTGTTTCTAAGTATTAGTGTATAATTGCATCTATGCTTTAGTTCAGTTATTTGCGTGTATGTGTATACGTCCGTGTACATCTTTGCTGTCGATCTTTTCTCTCCTTTGAGCTCCTCCGACCATAAACTTATCTCTGTCACCTGTCCTATCTCTCCAGTACGGCCAACCGATCATCCCAACCGGCGGCATTTGTGGCACTTTAGCGCTGCCGACTGGGAGGCTCTCCGCCATGTACTTCTTTGATTTCCCATGGAATGATTTTTGCTTCCTTGGCCGGGGACCCTCGGAGAGTAGGTAATCCTATCAGGTATGAAAGCATACATTCCATTTTCTTTTTCTCAGACTAATGCAAACAAATCCTGGTTTACTCATTGGTGTTCTACTGCTGTCCGCAATAAGGAGGAAGCATTCAAACGCTACCGACGCCTTAAAACTCATGAATCTCATTCTTCCTATGTTTCTGGCCGGAATCAAGCCAAATCTGTTCTTTGACTTGTCAAAAACTCTTTCATCAATAATAAATGCACTAAACTATCCAACTCTTGCTCTTCCCAAGCTTTCTGGCATCTAGTCGAAAACCTCTTCAACAATTTTTCTTCTTCATCTTTCCCTCCCCTTTTCCACTCAGATGGCACAACCATCACTTCTTCCTCTGACAAAGCTGAACTCTTTGCTCAAGCTTTTGCTAGAAACTCTACCTTGAATGATTCCGGTGCTATTCCTCCCTCTCCATCCCCCTCTCACCTACTTATGCCTAATATCCTAATCTCTTCTAAAGATGTACTTTCTACCCTCTTTGGGCTTAATACAAAGAAGGCTTACGGTCAGGACGGACGGTGTTTCTCCTGTTGTACTAAAAAACTGTGCTTCCGTGCTGACTCTCTGCCTAGGCAAACTCTTCTTGCTTGAAATTTGCTCTCATTCAACCTGTCCCAAAGAAGGGTGACCGCTCTCAACCCTCCAACTATCGTCCAATTGCTCTCATCTCTTGTATCTCTAAAGTTTTTGAAACTATTCTTACTTCCAAATTTCTTAAGCATTTCTTTTCTCATAATCTACTCTCAGATCGCCAGTATGGCTTCCTTGGGGGTTGTTCAACTGGTGATCTTCTTTCATATCTTACTAACTCTTGGTCATCCTCCTTTCGGGACTTCGTTGGGACCTTTTCTATTGTGCTAGACATATCGAAGGTCTTCAATAGAGTCTGGCATAAATCTTTAATTTCTAAACTACCATCCTTCGGTTCTATCCCTTCATCTGTGCCTTTGTCTCCAATTTCCTTTCCGGCCGGTCCATAGCTACGGTTTTGGACGGCCATCGCTCACTTCCTCATCCTATTAACTCCGGTGGTCCTAGGGGTTCTGTCCTATCTCCCATTCTCTTTCAATTGTTCATAAATGATCTTCTCAACTGTACCTCCAGTCCCATCCATTCATGCACCGATGACTCTACCTTACACTACTCAATTAGTTTTCCAGAACGCCCCAGCAAGCAATCCCTTAAAAACAAGCTTAATGAAGCCATATAACACTTGTCTTCTGATCTAACTACTATTTCCAATTGGAACAGAGAAAACTGTGTCGCCTTTAATGCTTCCAAAACCCAATTTCTTCATCTTACTACCCATTGTGAACTCCCAGAGGACTATCCCTTATACTTCAACAATACAAAAATCAATCTTTCATCTTCCCTCAGTATTCTCAGTGTCTCTTTTTCTTCTGCTCTCTCTTGGAAGGACCATATTACCAGTCTTGCTTAGGCAGCCTCCCAGAAGCCTGGTGTGCTCAATTGCCTCGACATGGGGTTCTTTACTCTTGCACAGCTTCTTGCTCTGTAAGGGGCACAGTGCGTACTTTAATTGAGTATTGTTCACATGTGTGGGGAGGATCCTCTCACACTGCACTCCTAGACAAAGTAGAAAGGAAAGCCTTTCGTATCACTAACTCCCGTCCACTCACCAATTCTCTGCAATTTCTCTCTCTTCGCCGCAATGTTGCATCTCTCTTGCTATTCTATCGCCAATACAATAATCAGTGTTCCTCGGAGCTCTCCCAGTGTATACCACCTCCTCTACGTAGGGTACGTAGTACTCGTCTTGTAACACAATCCCACCCCTACTCTGTGCAACTCTCCAACTCAAGAGTGAAACGATACTCCCAATCTTCTATTCAACAGCTGAGCTCTGGAACTCTCTCCCCGAATCCATCTTTCCCTCATCATATGACTTAAATTGCTTCAAACTCCGTGTGTCCAGACATTTTGGCTCGAACATTCCTTGAATTTGGCCCTGTCACTCTTTCAATTCTGGGGGAGGCACTCGTCACAGGCAGTTTTGCCTTTTGTCTCCCTCATCCACATAGAACAAACAAATTTATGCCTGAGTGCCCATGCGCGTTTGTGTATGCATGTGTGTGTGTGTACACGTGTATGTGTGTGTGTGTGTGTACGTGTACGTGTGTGTGTGTACGTGTACGTGTGTTTACGTGTGTGTGTGTTTACGTTTGTGTATATATGTGTGTGTGTGTGTGTTTGTGTGTGTGAATCAAATGCAGATTAAATGTACGTGGACGAAATTGAGAGAGATTAACAGCGTGATGGGGAGGACGGAGCAATGACCCTACGTGTGTGTGAAAGTGAGATAAGGAGAGAGAGAGGGCGAGAGAGAACAATAGAATCATATATGTTAATGCCCTTTATAAATGTTTCATTTGTCAAACCGGTTAAATTCATTTGAGCGTAAGAGTTGGGTTAAGCCATGAAATTGAAGTCTATCAGTAATCTTGAACCATCAGCCGAATAGGGTTCAATTGTCGAAACTGGCTGAGATGATGAATTGAGCCAAGTATATGAATTGGCCTGAGCATTCAAATTGGGCTGAGCGTTCAAATTTGGCCGAACGTTCTAATTGAGCTGAGCGTTCAAATTGACCTGATCGTTCAAATTGGGCTGAGCGTTCA
>JAGKTK010013220.1:0-10015 GCA_018397895.1 Paralithodes camtschaticus | reverse complement strand
TCGGACGTAAATCAAAACGGTCACACTCCTAAACGTTCAAAGTCTTAAATGGTCTATGGGTTAAAATAGGTTTAATTTGCTGAAGCTATTAAGTTTTAGTTAGGCTATGCTAGGTTATGGTATGTTACATTACAATAAGTTAGTTTTGGTTTGCTTAGGTTAGGCAAGTTCAATTTAGGTATCATAGTAAACTGTGGCCATTCTGGTCTGTAGTGGTTCTGGTTGTGGCCGTTTAGGAATATGACTGTAAACCCATCTATCGCCCGGGTAACAGAACAGAACTAACCGATCGGATAACTACATGATGTACAACTGTCCTATCTCCACCACCAAGCCTAAAGCGATTTCCAATTCACCCACATTAAGGGGAGATGGGTCGTTTTTCTGGTCCCCATTATCCCTCATGTTTAGCACCATTCCGGGTTTTTAAATGTTCGCCCCATTAGTTTGTCGATTTTAAAACATTTCGTCCCATTTCTATATCAATATCAAGACCTTTCGTACCATTTAGGTGTTGATTTCTTCCTGGCGAGCGACAGCGAGCCACTAATTCTAAGAGAAATCGGCCTTCAGTCGCAACATTTTTCTATCGAAAATTTAAAAATGTATCTTGAAGGGGGTCTAGGGAGTGTTTTTTAAGCTTGATGAAGGTCTAGCGAGGACACTAAAATAAATGAATACGGTATATAAATAAATAGACCCCCCAAAACAAAACTAAACAGTTTCCCCTTAAAGAGGATGACCGGCCTTATTCTGAGTCTACGAGGGTCACGTGGCAGCACATCAGCAATCAACGCGAGATATTATGGCATGCACAAAACAACATACTGCCATGTAGTTGCAATGACAAAAAGTTACTGCCATATCCAAGGTTTATGCTTGCGATTGCTGGTTTATGAAAATTTAGCCTGTACTTGTGAACAAAAATACCTAATTTAATAATTACTGAAATAACCTAACTTCTCAACTTAACTAAGTAGATTGAATAACGTTAACACTTTGTTTATATCATCTGGTATTATGTTACTATCATCGTATATATTCCGCAAAATACTTGTTCGTACTCAGCTAACCTTGGGGAGCTGTGTGATGTGTCCAAATAATCCAGGTAGAATTTTTCGAGACGCAGCGACTCTCCCTCCCTCCTGACGTATTTGATCAAGACCACCATGAGCGCCGCGGCAAAGAACATCAACACACACACGATGTACACCAAGGCCATGGCATCCTCGGCTACTTCCTGATATATAGCAGGAATATTCTAGGCTATTATTACACTTAGTTATTAAGGGGGCACACATTGTTTTTTTTTCTTCTCTTTTCCTCTTTCTCTGGGTTGTATCCATTCGACCCTATTCAACCTACTGTTTTAAGCGTTATCCCCATTCAGGTGTCGATTTTTTCCTGGCGAGTGGTAGCGAGCCAGCATATATTATTTAAATGTTTTGACAGCAGGCAATTTGTTTACGTCTCCGGCGAAGCCGGATTCCTCCATACAAGGCTGGCTCGCTATCGCTCGCCAGGAAGAAATCGACACCTGGTTAGGGATAAATGTCTTAAAACAATAGGCTGAATGGGGCCGAATGGATACAAGCCAGATAAAGAGAGAAAAGGAGAGAAAATAGCAGGTCACACTCTTAATATTCCATGTACAGTCGCGGTTAGGATTACTGGAACACCCTCTTATGATAAAAATGGAACAGTGAACAATATTTACTGAGAACAAGTGACTCGATATAATTATGTGGATCAACCAGTTTTCAAAATTTTACGTCAGTGTATCATAATTCTTCCTCAAATACAGTATAGACATTTCTGACCACGACTGTACATACAGTACATATTCAATACATGAGACACTATGTAACTTGATTATGTAATTTTCTGGACAGTGCCCATATGTTTTCAATCATTCTTTATCTGACATATAATATTTATACTCGTTGTTTTTGCTCTTAGATTTATCGGGTGTATGTATTTACATTTCTAGAACTTACACAATTTACGGAGCCTTTGAATCTAGTAGTACTGTAGAGTTGCCTTGAGGATTCTAGTCTTTCGTAGGTATCACATACTGTAGGCACTTTGTTCCTCAACTGTTATAATCAACTCTAGTTTGGCAGCTTATTAGGAAAACCTTTATAAGAAATTGATCATCTAACTTTGTTCATCGCAATCTAGTGTTCGACAATACTGAAAAGAAAACAAACTCAAATAGAAAATGTTGCTTGCACAACTTGGATAATACAAAAATTACCGTACAAGCTTTTGTGTGATACCGGATTTAGGGAAACGCACTTAATGTACAGTTACCAAGACATGAACCTGGTGCTTGTGCTTAGAAAAGAGTGACTGGCTTTAATGGTCTCACAGATCTGAGTATTATTATTGTTAGACGTTCAGTATATGAGTTAATTCTGTTGTAATTATGTTATAAGATATGGGTTATATTATTCAGTCTCATTAATTCAATGCATGCATATTGTTTTTGTTTTACATTTATCAACAATAATTAGAAGTTGTTCTTACTTCTTAGCTACTTTATTTTAAAATAATAATTATTATTAAATTGTATATTTTTATCTGAGTATTTAAGCCAAAACGACAAAATTATATTACTTATTCATGTTTTCGTATATATATAACAAATAGTTAAAAGTTGTCTAGCTTATTCATTCTATTTTTACAGCAACAATCATTCAATGTGGTCTGGATATTTACCTTATTTACTTGTTCTTTCAGACTGAGAGCAGCATGGGGAGCACAACCAGAGATGGGTAGGTGAGTGCCCGTTTCCGCTTCCTCTAGGAGGGGGGGGGCGGAGGGAGGTTAGTTTGCACCCTAGATCTCTATCAAGTTTAAGCAAAATAACTTTTCGTGATAATGTTGTACATTTTTCAGTAGAAAAATGTTTCTCATAAATTACAAGCTCACTATTGCTCGCCATGAACAAATCGACACCTTAATGGCACGACAATTCTTGATATGGACACATAAAGTAGGGGGAAAGTCTTAAAATCGCCAAACTAATGGGGCGAACGCCTTAAATCTCAAACTAAAGGGGCCAAACATGAGGGAGAAGGGGGGCGAGTGAAACCAAAAAACTCCGTTTCAGTACAGTACTAGCAGGGCAACAGGGTAGTATCCGTGTTAACAAATAGCTTAATAGTTATGGTCTGGTGTTCCCGTGAGTGACCCTTACAGACGGTGACGCCAATTCTGCTATTATTTTAGCTATCAGTTGAGGAAGGATATGAAATAATTACATGGGGTTCTTAAGGGGGGTCACCTGGATTTTGTTCTCTTTCTCTCCCTCCCTATCTCTTTGGCTTTTATCCATTCAGCCAACTGTTTTAAGACGTTTATCCCCATCCAGGTGTCGATTTCTTCCTCGCGAGCGATAGCGAGCCAGCATTGTTGGGAGAAATCAGGCTTCGCCGGAGACATTTTTCTATCGAAAAATTTACAAATTTAGCTTGCTGTCAAAATAAAAAAATATATATGCTGGTTCACTACCGCTCGCCAGGAAAATATTGACACCTGGATGGAGGTAAACGTCTTAAAACAGTAGGCTGAATGGATACAAGCCAAAGAGAGAGGGAGAGAAAGATAAAACAAAAAAAAAGCGAGGTGGGCTCCCTTAAGTCGCTACAAGCTAACCTGGAAGAAATTGTCAACACTGCCTTTCTATACCTGTGTATATCCACGCAGTAGGCTACGTGGACCGTCTCCTGGATATTTTATTTTTACAAACAATATTTTCACAACCATTATATACATTCACTTTTATAATACCCCATTAAACGCAGAATAGGGAGTAGAAGCTACGAGTGTTTTTAAAGTGGCAATATCCATCTATATGAATAATGATGATCATAAAATGAATTAATATACAGTATATCACACTGGTTCGTAAGCATCAAACACAATGCATTATATTTGTGTCTCCCCGCCGTGCCGTACGGATCTACATTCCTTTGAACCTATGTTGACATTTCCTCGGGTTTCTAATCCTGTTTCTCCCCTCCTTCTCTCAATGTCCACCCCTCACTCGCACCTTACTTATCATGGACATGCTCTCTCATATAATTATCATTTTAAGAATTACGGTAAAAAATAAAATAAATAAATAAAATGGCATAGGCTATATTTGTTTACGGTTGATATGTCACTGATAGTTATGTTAATTAGTCTCTAAAAACAAGTAAAGGTATTTGTAGCCAAGTGTGTAATATATAATGCCATATACAGTACATGGTATTATAAGTGATATCTGAAATTTTGGTTGGATCAATCCTGAATGTAACCGACTGAGGAAACGGCTTTAATATTGTTTCACCTCCGTCTTACCATTTCCATGTCACACATTCACAATATATAGCTCTATTTCTTCCACACACAGACGACATACATATAGCAGGTTACCTATCCCAACACACACACACACACACACACGCACACACGCACGCACGCACGTACACACGCACGTACGCGCGCACACACACACACACACACACACACACACACACACACAGGAAGGATTAATAAGGGACAAATGGGTGAACTACCTGGAATCCAAAAGAATAATTACTGACCGACAATTTGGATTCAGAGGTGGCAGATCATGTGTAAGCAACGTGTTGAGTTTTTACTCTAGAGTAATAGACACAGTGGACAAGAGGGAAGGATGGGTAGACTGTGCCTACCTAGACTTTAAAAAGGCATTTGACAAAGTTCCACACAAGAGATTGCTGTGGAAATTAAAACATGAGGGAAAAGTAGGAGACAAACTGCTGAAATGGATGGAGAGCTACCTTAGCGGAAGACAGATGAGAACAACAGTAAGGGGGAAATCGTCAAACTGGACTCAAATTACGAGTGGGGTACCACAAGGATCTGTTCTAGCCCCAATCATGTTTCTAATATTTGTAAATAACTTAGCTGAGGGACTAACAAGCTACATGAGTATGTTTGCGGACGATGCAAAGCTGCTTAAAACGATCAGAAACCAGGAGGATTGCCTTGAGCTCCAAGCAGATTTGCAAAAGATCCATGAATGGAGCATCAAGTGGAATATGGAGTTCAATGCAGGGAAATGTAAGACTCTAGAAATGGGTAAAAGCAAGTACAGACCTAGAAAAGATTATAAACTAGGAAACGAAGTGATTCCCAAAGCAGAAAAAGAAAAAGACTTGGGGATAGAATTTAGGGATAACATGTCTCCAGAAAGCCACGTAAATAAGATAGTGAGAGAATCACTAGCACTATTGGCAAATATCAGGATGTCTTTCAATTATCTTAATGAAAACACCATGAAACAAATAATAACGGCAATAATAAGACCCAGGATGGAATATGCATCTGTAGTGTGGTCCCCTCACTTGAAGAAACATATCCACAAAATTGAGAGGGTACAGAGAGCAGCTACGAGGATGATCCCAGGTTTGGAAAATTTGGAGTACCAAGAGAGGCTCGAAAGATTGAATCTACCTACACTGGAACAGAGAAGGAAACGAGGACAGCAAATTCAGATATATAAATGTGTTAGAGGTATTGACAAAATCGACCAAGAAAACTTCATAGAGAGGGATGGAGGTGAGAGGACAAGAGGTCACAGCTACAAACTAAAAGTGCTAAATAGTAAATCTGATCTGAAAAGTAAAAGATTTCCTACCAACTCGATTAGTGGGTGGAACAAATTGCCAGCCGAAGTAGTGTCTGCACCATCAGTGCATAGTTTCAAAGCACGGTATGACAAACATATCTTAGGAGGCGGGAATTAACGAGCATGCTCACTCCCGCAAATACAACTAGTGTAAGTACAACTAGTGTAAGTACACACACACACATACACACACACACACTATATCTCTAGATCTCCCTGCCTAGGCAAACTCTTTCGCCTCTGTCTCTCCTCTAATGTCTTCCCTTTTTGCTGGAAGTTTACTTTCATTCAACCTGTCCCAAAGATGGGTGATCGTTCTCAGCCCTCCTACTATCGTCCTATTGTTCTCATTTCTTGCATCTCTAAAGTTTTGAAACTATTCTTACCTCAAAATTTCTTAAGCATTTATTTTCCCATGACATACTGTACTCTCAGACCGCAAGTATGGCTTCCTTAACCCCAAAATGGCGAGTTATGTGTAATGGACACCACACAACTGGGCGGACATATTAGGCTCCATTCCCACCTATAATCGTCATTTTACGATAAATATCGTTATTACTTATTCATATGCGCCTATTTTACGTTTAATATGAAGATAGCAACATGTAACAACAATAAAACAAGTGGGAATAGTGTTTTGATGATCAAAATCGCGAATAATTGGTGACCGGCCATTCATCAAGTGTGGAGCTGAGGCGGGCCACACCCTCCCTTCTCGGAGCTTGGAGCTAGACTGACTTACTCACTCACACTCTCAGACACTCTACACCTTCTCTAGCAACATGAGCACGGCTTAGACCGGTTTGTAGATATTGGCATAAAAAAACACTAATAAATATGGGAATAAGAGGACAAATAGGTGATACTTCCCAGGGGGGGGGAAAGGGGGGAAGGATGGGATTTTGACACATGTGGAGTAGTGATGAGAGGTATGGAGGGGAATTATCTCACTTAAACACCATTTCTTTCTTATTAAGTGCTACTGGGGCCTTTTAAAAGTTTTTATTTTTAGGCCTTGGCTCATATGAGGATGCTCGGCATTGCTCGCCTTCGCCCAGTACGGACTGATATGAGGACGCTTGCCGTTTATGGGTTAAGAGCCGCTCTACTGGTGATCTTCTTTTTTATCTTACTAACTCTTGGTCATCCTCTATTCGGGACTTCGGTGAGAATTTTTCTGTTACCCTAGACATATCGAAGGCCTTCGATAGAGTCTGGCACAAATCCTTAATTTCTAAAATATCCTCCTATGGTTTCTATCCCTCCATCTGTGACTTTGTCTCTAATTTCCTCTCCGGCCGTTCCATAGCTGCGGTTGTGGATGGCCACCGTTCACTTCCTCAAGCTGTCAACTCCGGTGTTCCTCAAGGTTCTATCCTATCCAATTCTCTTCCTATTATTCATTAACTACCTTCTCAACTGCACCTCCAGCCCCATTCATTCATATGCTGATGACTCTACATTACACTATTCAACTAGCCTTCCTCAACACCATTCACAGCAGGAACTCCAAAACTCACGTAAGGAGGCCATAAAACACCTATATTCTGATCTCTCTACTACTGGTATCTCTAATTGGGGCAGACAAAACCTTGTTACTTTCAATGCTTCCAAAGCTCAATTTCTCCATCTGTCTACTCGTCGCCCCCTTCCAGAAAACTATGACGTACTCTTCAACAACGTACAAATTAACCCTTCATCTTCTCTTAATATTCTCAGTGTTTCGTTTTCTTATGATCTCTCTTAGAAAGATTATATTACCACTCTTGCTAAAACAGCTTCCCAGAAGCTGGGTGTGCTCAACTGCCTCGAGTGGTTCTTCACCCCTTTGCAGCTTCTTGGTCTGTACAGGGACACAGTGCGTCCATGTATTGAATATTGTTCACACGTATGGGGAGGATCCTCTCACACAGCACTTTTAGACAAAGTAGAAATGAAAGCCTTCTGTCTCATTAACTCACGTCCACTCACCAGTTCTCTGCAGTCTCTCTCTCTTCGCCGCAATGATGCATCTCTCTCACTATTCTACCACTATTACAATAATTAGTGTTCCTCAGAGCTCTCTCATTGTATACCACCCCTTCTTCGTAGAGCACGTAGCACTCGTCTTGCTACACAATCCCATCCATACTCTGTGCAACTCTCCAACCCAAGAGTGACACGTTATTCTCAATCTTTCTTCTATTTAACAGCTGAACTCTGTAACTCTCTCCCAGAATCAGTCTTTCCCCCTTCCTATGACCTAAATTATTTCAAATTCCGTGTGTCCAGGCATTTTGGCCCGAACCTCCCTTGATTTTGGCCTGTCACTCGCAGCAGGCAGTACTGCCCTTTGTCTCCCTCACTCACATAGGGAACAAAAGAAAATGCACATACATATACGCACTTAAAATATGTCTTTTTCTCCCACAAATGCACATACATACACGTACATACAATGTATCTCCATTTCTCTCGCACTTGCACATGCACACACATACAATGTCTCTATTTCTCTCACACATACACACATACATACACACATACAGTATATCTCTATATCTCCCCCACATGCACATAATATACACACGCACATAACAATGCATCTCTATTTATCACACACACACATTGTTACCTTTTTCAACCTTCACATACACACACATATACATATATACATATCACAACCCACACACACACACGCACGTACAGTACATCTCTATCTCAACCACACACACTAACATATATCGTGCTACCTCTCCCCAACGCCCACATACTCGCACATATATCTCTTTCTCTCCCTCACACAAACACATATATATCTCTCTCCCTCTCACACATACATATATTTCTTTCTCTCTCTCACACACATACATATATCTCTCTCTCCCTCACACACATACATATATCTCTTTCTCTCTCACACACATACATATATCTCTTTCTCTCTCTCTCACACATCCCGTGCCACATCCCGTGCTACCGCCAGACGCTGCAGACGCTCTGTCAACGCTCTCACGATATCGATCATAATTTGAGTATTAACTACTCATCCTCTTCATTCTTGTGCATGAAAGGTGGTTAAGAGCACGTTTAACCATCCTGTAGCTTAGTAAGTAACACTGCACGATATTTCGCTGTGTATTGACTGTTAAACTTTGTGTTTATCACAAGACTCCTGCTCGGACAGGGCGCCACTAGCGCCATCTATTGTTTTGTTTTGCTTTGTAAACAAACGCTCTCTTATTACTATTTTATATAAAATCGTAGCCCCTAATTTTACCCATTACCTACTCTAGTAAGTATCTATTTAACTGCCTTGTATGTAAGTAAAGCTTTGCATATTAATTTGCTAATAAACAATATTGTTTACTAACTAACCTGCCTACAGAGACTAACGCCGACGCCATTTTGTAAACAAACCTTTTTGGGGGATTATACATATTAAATTCCAACAAATTTTGTACCAAATTTAAGTGCATTCATTTATCTTTTCCCCCTAGATATATTCTTGACTTTTTCTCCTCAGACTGATTTTACTTTAAGCTAAGGGTGGTATTTGTACAAACTAACCTAGCCTAACCCAACCTGCCAAGCTTTTGACCTAACCCAAACCTAGCCTATAGCCAGCCAATCTGTTTTATTATTAACTCTTGTAGATATTGTATTTAGTATCCTACTGTAGCTAAACAGTATATATCTGTAATTTTAGTTGTTGTTTGCACGATCTTTTAATAACCTTTGACTGATACACTTTTTTATCTAAAAAGAGTAGGCTACAGTGACACCAGGGCCATCTGTTGACACAGTATATTAACCCCTTGTGTGCAGTCACACATTATTTTTATATAATCTCTATTTGGTGAATTGTATATTTAGTTACATATTCTGTTATACATATATTTGTTTAAGGTTAGGTTATCACACCTGGTAGCCTATTTCTGCGAATTTCAATTTTATTATTTTCGGTTAGGCTATTCAACGCTGGTAGCCTATTATTGCGTATTTCAATTAAAAAAAAATCTTTTGGTTAGGCTATCGCCCCTGGAAGCCTAATTCTGCGTATCTCAAAATTTTTGTTTTCGGTTAGGCTATCACCCCTGATAACCTATTTCTGCGTATTTCAGCATATTTGTTTTCGGTTGAAGTGATTGAAGTGTTTTTAAAGTGAGTGAAGTGTTTTAAAGTGAGTAAATTGTGTTTTAAGTGAGTGAAGTGATCTGAAGAAAGTGACTGTCACCATGCCTCGCGCTTGTGCGAACTGCGCCGGTAGGTTTGGTGAGTCCATGTTTGCTACTATCGATCTTCAAGTCTGCCGGCTCTGCCAGCAACGAGAGAATTTTACAGTGAAATTAGATGAAGCCTACAACA
>JAGKTK010013218.1:14951-26709 GCA_018397895.1 Paralithodes camtschaticus | reverse complement strand
GCTAGCCACTGGAAAAGGCCATTGCGGAAAATTTCCTTTAACACACAGTCATGAGCTGATCATATATATCTTACTTTTAAGGCCTGGCAATTGCAATGGCCCTGCTTGATAACATTATGCACAATCAAAATTAGAAATAAATATAATTTTATGAATTGCCTTGTGTGTTAAAGTTTTAAATATATATATATATATATATATATATATTATAAAAATGTTACTGAAGACCTACGAGTGTGTAAATAGTTACGCATGTCTCAAATACTTCTTTCCCTCGTCACTGCAATGATCGGTGCTTCAATGTATGTTTTATTTATATATATATATTTATGTATATATACTAAATAATATTTCATATATCTCTAGAATAAAAAGATAATATTCTCTATATAAGTGGACGTCACAATAGAGGGAGTTTAAGAGGAGGCGGCGGTGGCAGGAAACGGTTTGAAAAGATCCTATAGCTAAAAGATATTGGCCATCTTCCACCATATTGTTAGGCCATAGGTATTACTTGACAATATTTAGAGTATGGATAATGTTAATTAGTCTGCACAGGGACATACTTCTATACCCACAACAATACGGGCACAGAAAGAATTGATTAGCTCCTTCAGATATAACATTTAAGGATAGCAGATTAAAATATCCATAATAATAAGGGTACAGGAAGTTTGTATTAGCTCCCTCGGATTTAATAGTTAAAAGATGCAGATTCATATACTACTCAGTTATTTGAAAATGGACTTGTTTAATAATGGCCTTGAGACTGGAAGACGGTCTACCTCTGTGGCTAAGGGATCTCCAATGGTCATGGATACGGGGGCACAGGATCCTTGCAGTAACATGGTTCGACTAAGGGCCGAATCACACGGGTGCTTTTTGCCAGCAACTGTATCCAGGCAACATTTTGGGGGGTCCTTTTTGCATAGGTGCCGGCAACAAGACTGAAGGTAGATTATTATAGTTGGCTGAAATCTTAAACAACTTGAAGGTTCCAGACATGAGTTGCCGAGAAAAGATGCTGGGAAAAAATGCTGGTGTGATTTGGCCTTAAGAGAGGTGTAGGAGTCGGTCGCGAGAAGAGCCCGCCAAAAGTTCACCCTAGCCAGAAGTATTATCGTATTGTCATTGTAGAGGAACACTTATGAAAACTTTCATTACATATTTCATGGGGCTGTATTGTCATCACAGAGGAACTTTGATTTTGACTGGCTTCATGAGTTACTCCACATTTTAAGTTATAATTAAGTAGTGCTTGCAACTGACCAGGGTTTTCTAAGGGAGGCTCTGCTGCTTCACATACTCCAGGTTATTGCTACGTAGAAGCTCAAGACAGATTAAAAAATATATAAAGATTCATATATATTACTAAATACAAAGTATCAGATGACCCTTTTACAACGTAGCACCTCCTTACTGTACTAGAATATTTTTGGTTGTTTTTAGTGTCGTGAACATATCAATATATAGCCTAAATGGATAGATATCTTTCAATGTGTTTATGTTTAAAGGGTGTCGCGACGCTGCCGGGAAAATGGGAGAGTTGTTCCTGTGCCAGACGTGCGATATAACCCCTCATGAGTATCGTACTGCGTCGCAGGTCATCTGCACCTGCATTATTGTTAGCTTTACGTGTGCATGGTGGTCTTTACGTGTGTGTTAATTGCAGCTTTGCATTGGAATAACGGGAGAGAACGTCTACCACAAAACGGACGCAAATGTACAAACTGAGCCATAAATTCATCAACAGGACAACTTCACGACGACAACATCACGCGGACACAAATACACTGCCGGGGAGGAAAGCTACAAACTCGGAAACATTGTTCGAACCTTTCCCCCCAACGAGTGTTTGCGTATCCTCTGTTCTGGGATTGTCAATTAAACAGCAAGATATTACTATTAGACACCGAATATACTTTAGAATTCCGTTCCTGCTGACAAAATATATAGAGGAGGAGGGATTCTTTACAAAAGCTTAATTGAACAATCTTATCAAGTAGTTATTTTATTTTTCGCCCGGTGTAAAAAATTGTATTGCTGAGCTAAATCTTCGGGTTATCGTGAATGGCAGACTCTCACTTTTACAAACCAGGATTTATTTCCCAGTACGAGTCAAGTTATTCTAATGTACAGTCACGGTCAGGTATTGGTGGTACCCAACCGAACGATACATATGGGACAGTGAGCGTTAACTAATGGAGCACACTGAATCAATCTTTAAGGCCCATCAAATAATATCATAACAGAGTGCCTTCGTGTATGAATTATTCAACAGGAAGTGTACCAAGAATCCCTGACCACAACTGTAATATATGCATATGGCTCATTTCGCACCGCTGGTAGAGGCAAGGGGAGGGTCGTTGATGTAATTGGGGGTGGGGGGCTGGGATGTTACTAGAAAAATATAATTAAACCAAGAAATAATCTAAAAAATAAAAACAGCGTGTGAAAAGCTAGGGCTGGGGAGGGAGGGAGGGCGGGGGAGGGCGAGGGGTAGGCTACTGACCCTACAAAATAAAAACAACAGGCAGCTTATCATTCCAATCTCCTCTTCACTGATAAGAGGAGGCTCACCTTTCCATCGTTCTCACTGGAAATTACTACTAACAAATCGCCGCCTTATTACAAGAGATTAATATAATAAATCTCAAAATAGGGTCGTACAAAAATTACCCCTCAATCTAAGACAAGCCTCAACCCTCACTCCTTCCCTCCTTCGATGGTGGGTGGGGGTGATGATTGGGAAAGGGGGGAGAGGGATTCTGTGGACATTCACGCTGAAAGTTACTGCAATACACTGAACATTATGACACGAAAATTACATATAATACTGACTAAAAAACATAAAAGATGAAGGGCAAAAAACAGTGACCAGACGACGATTAAAATCTCGCGCAGAGGTTATAAAAGAGGGAACACGTACATAATTCGGGATGGTGGTTCTTGAGGTGGTTGGAGAGGATGTAAGGAAAATAGACGAGAACACAAAAGCTACTTATCAATAATTATGAATAGCAGGGCTTACAAACGGGCGCCACAAACAGGCTACAGGTACTTAAACAAAAATATACACTAACGGGAGGGGAAAGGGGGTGAAAGAAGCATATAATCTCTTGGCATTGGGAAAGCTGAGTGACAATATATAAACAAAACAAAAGAGATGAGGTTGGGAAAGTTATAGTACGTAGCCCAATATGTAATTCCCAGCTAGATCAATTAAAAGGACACAGACAAGCATTAGTTCCAGTTCGGTTTGTTTATCTTCAGGAGTATTATGTTTATCGCCAAGTGAGATGGCGGATTATAGAAAAAAAACTGTGACAACTTTTCATCGGCACTACTAGATAGAAATATTCAAGCGGGTTCCGGCAGCACTACCGAACGATGCTTTTGTTATACATTCTTCAGGTCTGCCTTGACCGTTGGAAGTTTTCGGGAGAAGAACATTATGTCCTCGGCCCGGTCCAGCGGTTCCAGGGACAAGAAAAAATACCGACAACTCTCGAATCTCGCACAGCACCATGACGGGTTTACTCTAAGCTTATATCTCTAGGCGTGACTTTCGAGTATAAAAAAATACATCTCATGACAAGTCTAATCCTACTCTCATTTCGTTTCCGACACACCTATACAAGAGACCGATTGACTTAGTAGCTTCACGGAGGCAAGAAGAGAGAAGTTAAAAGTGAGGACCTGATGCGAGGGATGGGAGGCTCTCTTAAGGGGGTATCACACCAGAGCTTTCAGTGTTAGTTTTCGATGGCCAAAATTTTCCAAGCAACATTTCTGGCATCTTTTGCATTGGTAATGGAAACAAAACTGACGGCAGATTATTATACATTACTTATTACACAACATTAATTTAGAATCTGCCAAACCAGTATTGCCAAAGAAGTTACAGGAAAAAGCACTGATATGACACCAGCTTAACTCTTTCTCCTCCTCCTCCTCCTCCCCACGCCAACACCACTATATACCTACAGGGTTTTGTACAGTTACCTATGTCAAAGGTAAGGCCGACATTATTATAGTTCACATTATCCTATGTTTGACTTAATAGTAATTACAAAAATACGTAATCAAGCTTTGCTGAGCTCCATGTATAAACAATATTTCTATTACTCATCCATCTTAATTTTTTTTATCTTTTTCAATAAATCACAGAATGACTAGTTTGTCAAGGCGTCGTCTCGCCTACGTGACAAGTCTGACACAACGGTTACGCCGCCGCAGCTACACTACCGTTGATACCAATTGTCCGGAAGTGACAGTTCTTCTTGCTTTTGGGTCAGCTGTGTCAAGAAGCTACAAATGCGCATCTCACGGGGGCGCACACGGCCATACAGGATCCATCCCAACCGAGGCTTCATCATGAAGGGAGGAGGTGGGTGTACTCTCTTCAAAATAACTTGGCAGCTTCAGCCACTCTTCTCCTCATAGTTGCTCCCGATTTGTTCAATATGTTTTATTTGTTTGCTTTTGACGTAATAAGTTTTTAATTATACAGCTTTAATTAAAGGCCACCCCACACACCACTGCTAACCAATCATGTTCATTCATAATCATACTTAGGAGGTGAGGATTTGCTGCCAAGTTAAATCAAATGGAGTATAGGACAGGGTTGAGGGAGACCTGCTGCCCTGGGCTGGGATCAAACCCACACTTCACATTGGCCAGTCAGGGAGGAGGTGGGTCCAGTGTTAAGGCAGTGTCCCACGACCGCTTTTTCCGACAATTTTTGATCAGTAAGTTTTTCCAACAAACTTTTGGGTATTTTTTGCATGGGTTTTGTTAACTAGACTGCAGGTACTTTAATCCAGAAGTTGTCAGTCCACAAGTACCATTATAAAAGTTGTTGGAAAAAGCACTCGTGTGACTCCGCCTTTACGAGATGGAGGGAAACGGGGGAAGGAAAATGATCCACTGATGATCCGCGCCCCTTGGCAGTAGTTAGAACGAAGACTTGATGATTGCCAGCACACTACTAGGCTAAGGAGCTCAGAAGGGGAGACTGGCCACAAACATGTTTTCTATGAGTTGAGGGGCCGGTACGAGGTCCTCCAACTTCAAGTAAAAGATGCGCTGTAGCCCTTGCACCGACAGCGATCTCAACTCCGGCAGCTTCCCAAGAATCCGCGAGAAGTAATGCGCCTTCTTCTGCGCCTCAGCATTGTAGGTGACGTGATCTCTGAGGGAGCTGATAATCTTCATCTGCAGCTGCTCCACCTTTTTGGTGTCCTTCAGGCCGTGGCGCTCTGGAAGTGGAGAACCATCCAAATAATGCTACTGTAGTGTCAAGAAATACACAGTAAAAATATGTTTAGAAAATTTAGAATTAAGAGATAAATTGCAGACTATGTAAAATAAAAAAATATTAATTATCAATTAAACCTAATCCTAGCGACAACCAGATTATAAGTAAGTTTATTCAGACCTATCGAAATTAAAGTGATAATAACAATATTTTATGTCTAATTTAACTCCTATATTAAAAGTAGGCTCATAATTTTTGGCTAATGCTGGATTATTTTATTTAGGTTAGGAAACAACTCTTAAGAATCGCAAATACAGGATTTCTAATATACACAAATACAACTTTTGGTGGTGATAGTACATGATAGTTATCAATTTACTGTTGCTTTCAATATAGTAGGCTACAGAGTGTAAGTGATCAATACTACACAAAACTGATACTCTACTAAAAGTGACTGGTGCTCATGGTCAACACTAAAACATATACTGTACTCAAACTCACACTGTGTAAAGCTTATCGTTAAAAGTTACAAATTAATCTAGTTTAGCAATGAGCTGAGTTTAGGCCTATTACAGTATATGGTGTTTGGATTGACCTCAATATGCCCAAGTTACATTTTTGTCATATATTTTTATGCAATGCTATGCTATTTATCATAATATGAGAGGTGAAAGCAATGATGTTAAGGTTTGGTGGATGAGAGGTGACTGACTGAATGAAGTATTTGTCTATTCGTTTTGTTGTCATCTTTATTTTCTCTTTATGGACTTTCAGTAATTCTGGGATTGGTTACAAACTATCTGACTGATTGCTTTTAGGAAGTCAGGGATTTATTGACTGACTGACCGCATTTTGGGATTACAGAATTAACTACCAACTAATCAAATGATTGGATAATATCTCATACCTGTGATGATGGTAAGCGCAGAGAGACAGGCGAAGGCAGAGATATCAAGATCCATGGCTTTGAGAGAGGTGGAGAAGTCTAGGATACCTTGGAGCCACTCGCCGAACGACCGATCGCATTGGGACCGGTGGAGAACTCGCCCGTTGTCGAACACAAATTTTGTCTCGTCTGGGTTATTCCTGCAAGAGTGCATTACGAATTTAGTTACAGGATTTGGAAACAAAAGCATAATACATATAATTTGAATGTAGCAAATATCATATACTGTAGGCCTTAATGTATTTAGTTATCGAATTCCTTAGTCCTATGAAGGATAATAAATCTAGCTATAGGGCCTGGAGTGCTGTCAATGGGTGACCACAAGTCTGAACTATACAGGCATAGAATATAGTGTTTCAATGTATGCATGTATGAATATAATTTCCTGAGTGTATATAGTATGCAAGTAATCTTGTCTTTTTTGTCAAATACTGTATATTCTTCTTGTAGCCTACTCTCTAGACAACTAAAACCTGTATCTGAGAGCTTTCCATTGTATTGCTAGAAACTATCAGGCAGATTGTGTAAGAAAAAAGGTTATACTTACACAAGTCTGTACGCGACTCTTAGAACGAAGAGCTCCAGCGAGGCTGACTGGAAGAGTAGGTCCTGGTCTTCCCGTGCCAAGTCGTGGTAGCCAGGAATTTTCTCTGCAAAATGGCGAATAACTTCAATGCTGGATGTGAGGAGTGAGTAAAACTGCTGGATTCTCTCGGCTTCAGTGCCCGGGGAGTCGGCACCACTGGCAGGCTGTCGGTAGTGGGAATAGTCCAAGTTGGAAAGGTCGGGAGTGGTGTCAACGTGAGCCCGGACTAAAGCTGTTATCAGGGACACGGGTGGCGACGGTGGAGACTCTTGCGGGCTTTTTGGCTTGCTGGGGAGACGTCCACGGCGACCCTTGAGGCTGTCGGTGCGCACCACTTCCTTCACCATGCCCACAACCAGACACTTCTGGAAGCGGCAAAATTGACACCTATTGCGGCGCCGTTTATCTACAGGGCAGTTCTTATCGGCCAGACATACATATTTTGCGTTTTTCTGGACGGTTCTCTTGAAGAAACCTTTACATCCCTCGCAAGTTCTGACACCATAATGCTGGCAGGCAGCAGTGTCACCACACACAGCACACAACTGTGCTGGTGACTGAGGCTTCTGTTCCATAATGGGGCGCGCAGCTGACATAGGTGGAGCATGGAGACGCATGAGTCCAGGATCAAGGTGCTCAGTTGGCCCCTTTCTGGTCATAAAGGAAATAGAAGGGGTTGTGGAGGTGGAAGCAGCTGTCATCTCTGTGTAGTGATGAGAGGTTGAAGGTCGAAGGTACTGTTCATGATGCAAGGGCTGCAGAGGGTCATAGGAAGGAGCTGCAGGATAAAACTCTCCAGGGAAGGCCTTGTTGGGGCCACTGTAGGCGTGAGTGACTGGTACGGAGGGGCTGGTGTAAGGAACTGGCCTGGCATACACCTGTGATGCGTGTGAGTAAGCCTCAAAGGCAGGTGATTGTTGCTGCTGAGGAATCTGTGGCTGTTGTTGCAGCTGTTGTGGTTGATGTTGCGGTGAGGCCTGGGCAAATGCTTGGTGTGCAGGGGGTGGCTGAGGATACTCTATGGGGCGACCTTCATCTGTCTTGAAAGTAAACACTTCTGAAGATCCCAATGGTCGGTAACGTGGTGAATATGTCTCTTGAAAACTGGGCAGTGCAGATGCGGCTGCCGCAGCAGCTGCTGCTGCCGCTGATGCAGGTGTGACCGACTGGCCAGGTGAACCAGGAGGTGGTGTGCCTGAAGGAGGGTGAGTTATGATAGGCTTGAGGTCCTCCAGGGGTGGTGAGGCCAGGAGGTATTCAGCCTGGAACACCTCACTGAAGGGAGTGTCACCGCTGGTCTCACCGTAGCCGGGAGCAGCTGCCGGCGTGAAGGCAGATCCCAACTTGAATTCATCGCTGGTTGTTCCGCTGAGGGAGTCCTCACCGAATGGTGATGAGAGGCCGTAGGATGCGGTGAGGGCTTCTGCCACGCTGGAGTGCAGCAGCGACTGTAGTGGGAGAGATATGAGTTAGTAAAAGGCATTCACAAGACTAAAAGTAATTATAATAATAGACACACTCACTCACATTCATACACATCAACACACACACGATTTCTGCCTACACAGATCATGCATTAGCATGCAAAGACATCAAGATAGAGAAAGAGAAAGTAAGAAAGAAGGTGCAAGAAGAAGAAACGAGCAATACTAAGATGCGGCAGCAATAATAGTAGCAGCAACAGCGGCAGCAGTAGCAGCAGCTGTCATGCATGGTGTGATGCGACACGACGGCCGCAGCGATGCGGCGCAACACGCGGCTGCGGCTGTGCCCGGCTACACTGTGCCGCAGGAGAGGTGCAGCGGTGCGTACCGGCTCAGGCGAAGGTGCCGTGCTGCCCCGTTCTTGAGGATCCTCGTGTGAGGTCACCACGTGGGGAGAGACATCACTGGTGAGTAGTATTGGTGTGATGGTGAGTGGTGACGCAGTGGGTGGGAGAGCCGACACCACCACCAGGGCCTGACAGGTAGACAAGCTCAGGTTGACTGGTAGGAGTGTGGCCAATGTTCGGGGAGGTGACGGTGATCGGCTGCCAGGGCTGTTGTCCTCCATGGCTGGGCCGCTGTCCTCCGCTGCACCGCCCATCAGTCCCGCCCTCTCTCCCGGCCCTAGACGCAGTCACACGGGCGTGGATTTGCCTCCAGGCGGGGGTCGCGAGGGGGGAGCGGAATCCTTCAACACTGCTCTGCGTCGCTCCACTTCAAAAGGATTATTGGGGGAGTTAAGAAAGGGAGAGGGGGGCGAGGCTAAGGGAAGGAGGGGGCTTCACTTCCCTCCTCACCCCTTACTTCACCACCAAAGTACTTCACATGGATTAAGCACAAACAAGTTATTTCACTTTTAGTTTAAGGAACATTAGTTTAATCTCAAAAATGCAATTACGTGATTATTTATCTCTCACAACAAGGCAAGGATTAGAAAGCATGATTTAGGGTGGACATAAGCAAATTTATCATCACAAAGGTAGTCCTCCATACTGCGTCAAAGCATAATTAACTTAAAAGTTTTACGGTAAAGGATTCCAGTGCATTCAACATGAACAAGAGGCAAAAGTTTACATATGAAATCTAACGTTACCATTACTTTAACTTTTCCATAATCAACATCAACTGAACATTTGGAGTAGAAGCTCTTGCATATTTTAGTTACATGAATTTTGTAATTTTGCACATTATAGTTAGGCTACATGAATTCTATATGATCAAGTGTGTCAAAAAGTGTTTTACTGCGGCGAAGCGTTCTGAAGGAGGGATGTGAGGGGTGCCAAGTGGTAGTGGTGGTGGTGGGTTGCCTGCTGTGGTTGTGGTTGCCGCTGCTACTGCTGCTATGTGATTTAATAGTTTACCCTTTACTGTGCCCTGCGCCCCATTTTCTATTCTATTAATTACCCCAAGTCCCATTTTCTTTCCTGCTTACCCTCCCAGTGCTTTGACCTCAATGTTTTGTACTATTTTGTACTGTCCTGCCTTGGTTGTCTCCCTTTCTTGCCCATTAATAATAATTCTGTTCACCTAGTCCTCTTCTGTATTTCCGTTCTTGCATATCTTTAATAACCTTATGTTATATTCATTCTTATTCTGTTCTTGTAGGTTATCTCTAATAATTTTGTTTCTTGTTACCCATCCCTGTCCTAAACTGCAGTATGTTGTCTTGATCATTGCCCAATCTTGACCATCTCTAAAATTTATGTTCCACATTCTCATCCCTCTCCTTGAATATATATTTATATTATGTTTCTAAATTTTTCTTTCCTCTGCTTCCCTCCTGCTAGCTTCCACTTCTCCATAAACCTTTCTCCTGCATTTAAAGCAATATTCCCATTAATCCCTCTCTTTTTCACGTTTTCTGTTCTTGTTAGTTCATTATTTTTGGGTCGTCTAAACTTTATCCTTGTTATCACTTCTTATATATCCATTATTCATCATCTTCCCCATCTTCCAACATCTAATTTCTCTGTCAATATTCAGTTCTCACATTCTATCTTATTCTTCCTACAAAGTACTTTCCCCCTTCAAGTGCTGAAATTTCCATCTCTTCTATCCCTGTTCACAGTTTCTCCAAATGCTTTCTCCTATATCTCTTTTCTGTCCCCCTTCCCATCCTCCATCCTCAATCAATTCTACTGTACCTTTCCGAATCCTATAATTTACTTCTATTCGTAAATGTCTCTATCTCTGCCAAATTATCTTGCCACCTATTTATATTTGACCTCCTTTCTTCCTCTACTATATCTAAACCTGTTAAAAAATCGATTTAATATTTACTTAACCCTTCTCTCTCTAAAAGTTCCTACCTATGCCCGATTAAAATTTCATCTATATAATTATAGTTTACCTTATTTTCTTCTAATCTCTCTAACCCTGCCCAACAAATTCCAACTTCATATATATTTTCTTACCTCTTCTCTCTCTAAAAGTCCCTATCTCTACTTTACCCTCCTGTCCTATTCTTCTAATCTCTCTAACCCGTTCAAGACATATGCCCAGCAAAAATATTCAATCTGTCCCACTCGGCTTCTGTCCCCCCAAGACACGCCCAGGGGTCTGTGGCTGTAAATACCTGCAAAAAATAGGTGGTTGCTGGCTGGCTGGCTTGCAAAAGGTGACATGCAAAAGGTGTGGGGAAATCGGGGAACCAAGCAAAGAAGAAGGATAATAGGAGAGGAATAAGCCAAGGAAGAAGGATTATAGGAGAGGAATAAGCCAAGGAAGAAGGATAATAGGAGAGGAATAAGCCAAGGAAGAAGGATTACAGGAGAGGAATAAGCCAAGGAAGAAGGATTATAGGAGAGGAATAAGCAAAGAAAGAAGGATTACAGGAGAGGAATAAGCAAAGAAAGAAGGATTATAGGAGAGGAATAAGCCAAGGAAGAAGGATTACAGGAGAGGAAAAATAAGAGAAGAGACAACAGAGGAATAGGGCATAGGGCAGGGCAAATAATCAAGCATGGGAAGGAATTATGAAGGAAGAACAAGGACAAAACAGCAGAGCATAATGGAAGGAGAATAAAAAGGAAAAAATAATTATCAGCATGGCATGAAATAAGAGGAAATACAGGATAACGTGAGATAAAAGAGTAAAGTAGAATAACAGGAGAGAACAATATAGTAAATAGCAGGGCAATAAAGAAGGGGAATTACTAAGGAGAAATGGGAATAAACAGCAAGGCATAGGAGAAAACGAAAACAGCGGGGGAAAAAAATCAAACATGCGAGAGGATAAGTTAGAAACGATAATCAAGAGAGATAAACGCCAGGAAATAAAAGAAGAGTTGCAGCGAAGATAAGTAGGCGTAAATAAAAACAGCAACATATTAAGATAAAAAGAGGAAATAGAGAGGAGCAAATGGAAGAGAAATATAAAAGGGTATACCACAGAGAGAGAGAGAGAGAGAGAGAGAGAGAGAGAGAGAGAGAGAGAGACAGAGAGAGAGAGAGAGAGAGAGAGAGAGAGAGAGAGAGACAGA
>JAGKTK010013217.1:0-26709 GCA_018397895.1 Paralithodes camtschaticus | reverse complement strand
AAGTTTGCTTTCTTGAAATTAGGGACTTTTTCGATGCTACTATTTGGTTCGTTACTAGTAAAGTTTAAAGTGAAAGTTATCGTACGATGGTCGCTGTTACTGAATTCATCACCAACATTCAAATTCTCTATTAATTCTTCTTTTGTTGCAAGTACAATGTCAAGAACGTTATTACCACGTTATTATTAGACGAGTCGGTGCCCGAGTCCAACACGAGTGATGAAATTTTGCTATTCGGCAATGACTCGTCAATACTCTGCAACACTCGTGTAGACTCGTGTTACACTCGTGTATACTCTTTGTGTATCGGGGTGTATCCTGGGTACTCGCCACTTGGCCCAAAAATTTCATCCATCCATCCATCCATCCATAATGCTCAGGCCCAATCCCCACCTTTCCTATTTTTTATTTTATTTTCCTCTATTTTATTATTATTTTGTTTTGTTTTGTTTTTTCTTGGGGGTGGCCGACTCAAGACAGAGCAAGAACAGGAAAACACAAAACACAAGACAAAACAGCGAACAAACACAGACAAAACACAAAATTCACACACATACAGGTTACCCAGGAGAATACCCAGAGACCAGGGTCACCAAGGTCGTTCCAGCATACATGCATGAAATTTCTTGTCCCCGTCTCGATTCCGAAGGACATACGTGTAGACTCGTGTTGACTCTTGTTGACTCTTCGTGACTCGTGTTGGCTCTTGTTGAACTCTGCATAACTCTTTGTGACTCGTGTTGACTCTTGTTACACTCTTGGGTGAATCAGGCACCTGCACAATGGGGGCCACTCTTGGGAGCACTCATTGTGACTCTTGTTCCACTCTTGTTGACTCGTGTTGACTCGTACCGACTCTTTGTTTTCATACCCTGGAATTTGACCGTTATTTTTCAAATTTATGCCACTCGTGGGGGTTCATGTTACACTCGTGATGACTCTCCGTTACTCGTGCGGACTCTTAAATGAACACTTATTGACTCGTGTTACACTCGTGTTGACTCGGGATCGTTTACTACTCGTGTAGTAATTGGCCTCCAGCAACGCCGATAATCGACGAGTGTCACTCGTGTTGGACTCGGGCACCGACTCATCTATGTGTGAACCATGCTTATAAGGGTCTCATAACCTTGGGGGGAGGGAGAATTACTGTAATGAGTGGCTAGCGATGAATGAAGGAATCTACGGGCTCTGACGACGATACCATTGATAATAACTCTGAGGCCCTATTCTTGTCACACATAATGTACAGTATATACTCTCTATTCATTCTGCCAAAACTCACCTATGCCTATCCAGCGTGGTCCTCTTCACTTCTGCAACACAAAAAGATCAATTAGAAAAAATACAGAAGAAAGCATGTAAGATCATCCTTTGTCCCGCATACGCACATTATCACGAAGCACTAGTCACGAAGCACTAGTCACGTTGGGTCTAAATACACTAGCCAGCATGCACCCTGAAATTTTGGGAACAGCTCCTGACCAACCCCAGACACAAACACCTGTTACCCCCACCAGCCACAGACAAGCGACCAGGCACAACAACACGCTCGTCCCAATTCTAGCAAGAACCCATAGGTATCAAAACAGCCCCATCCCTAGCATCGTCAACTTGATCAATGTAGCAAACATCGCAACACAAGGAAATAAAACATATTTCGTACCAAGCAAAACTAAAGTAAATGTTGTTTTCCCTTTTCCTGTACTAACATAGCTACGCTTAATATACTCGTTCCCCGATCTAAAGCTCGGGTCACACATACACGTTCTAACGTCCCGTCCGTCCCCGACCAAGAAAATAACTTCTGTGTGTGTCCGTGTATGTCCCATGGGTGTCCCGGCATAACACGTTTTCTGGCAGTTGCCCCGACCCACACGGACCATTTTATGCATGCATAAAAAGGATGCCGCCTAGGCGCTTTTTATTAAGAGGTAGGGGCCGGACGGGACGTTAGAACGTGTATGTGTGACCCGATCTTTAACTAACACCACACAGGCTATACGTACACACAAAGTTACCTCCAAAACACTAAATGAATCAGGCCCAAGATTGATACCGTATGCTTATACTGTATATTGCACACCAATCCATAATATTCTATGTCAGTTAGTTAAATAGGACTTTAGAGGCTATCAAGCCAAGAGGATTATCAAGCCCACTTTAAAGTCAGGGAGAACATGACTGGAGTTCCCGAGACCCCTAAGTTTATACCCCCAGGTATACTGGAAATATAAACCCAGAGGTTGTCCTGCTCGGGAACCCCAGACGTCCTCCTTAATTCCGACCAGGACCAAAGTCCCCTTTCGAGAACTCAAATCCCTTGTTTATTCTACAGTATGTGTTTTGTTATTATGACTCTATGTTTTCTGGTATATATGTATGTTAATGTATATATACTCACGCACGAGTATATACGTGTGTGTATGTATGTGTAGATGTATGTATATACCGATACAGATATGTATATGTGGGGGTATATGGTTGTGCATGCGCACAGTATGTGTATGCTTATGTATATGTGGATTTATGTGTATGCGTGTGTATACAGTATGTACTCATATATGTCTACAAATGCATAACTGCATAATGATACGCTTAGATGTGTGCATTGTGTGTATGTACATGTAGTCTATGTGTATGTAATGATACGTACATGCACATGTACTGTGCAAGTATACAGCATGGTTGTTGCATCTAACTAGTTTAATCAAGCTTACAATAATGCAGTTAAATATAGGTCAGCATGAATTTCACACAGGTATATTTTCAGCCTCTGGCTTTAATTCTTAATAACCCGTTTACTATTACTATCAGCAGTTACAGAGTAACTAGGCGAACAGTAAACATAGTCAGTAACGTTGTCAGTAAATTAACTCAATAGCTTTCAACAAACCCTTATACCCTTTTATAAATGCGTAACTATTTTTTTCAGCATACCTAGTATATAATGTTAACTGGTCGAATAGCTCCTATGCAATCTATTATCTTGACTGGAAAATCATATGCTAACCTAGTACATAATATTTATCTCGTCAAACAGCTCTTATACAACCTCATGCTTTGGAACTTATTATAAGATAATATAAGTTAGAGTTAAGCTACAAACTGTTCTTCTGTACATTTGCAGCCTATGGCTTCAATTATCAATAAACCGTTTATTATTGTTATTTTTATTATTATTATTATTATTATTATTATTATTATTATTATTATTACATACACACACACACAAACCAACACACACACCACACATAAGCATATGCAATATGTGTGTTAATGAGGTGCAGTAATTAACTTGAATTAGATATTAATGTAAATATTTCACTTTTACTTTATGTATAACGTGCACATAACGTCAGCATACGTTGTTCTAATAGTGTAATATTTTCAAATAATTAAGAGGTGATCTAAACTAATTAATTTGGAGTCTCTTTATATGCCTCTGCCTCCTGTATCTATCTATATATCTATCAGTTTTCTGTATGTCTGTTTATATAATGTTATCTTCTATTCTGATATAATAATATAAATGTTACTTCTAACAATGAGAACACTATAGTACCGTTATTTAAAAGCATAATGAGACCCCTTCTTGAATACGGCGTGCAATATTGGTTTCCTTGACTGAACAAGGACATTGAGAATATTGAGCCACTGCAGCATAGAGCGACAACGTTGATACCGTCTCTGAAAAATATATCACATCACGAAAGGATAAAAAACAAATGTTTTCACTTAAGATAAGAAGATTGTGAGGTCAATGAATTAAATGGTTCAAGATATTTAAGGGCTTTGACAAAATTGATGTGGATTCACTGTTCAAAGCCAATAATAGTTTGCCAACTCACAGAAAAGGAATTAAATTATACACCAGGACGGCGAATCTCGATGTCACAAGGCACTTCTTCACGTAAAGTGTGGTCAAGGAGTGGAACAAACTGCCGGAGAAAGTGGTACAATGTAATACAATTGATACATTCAAAAGGAAGCTAGACGTCAATTTCGAGGAGGTTATAGTAATATAGGTAAAATATAAATTTTAATTTAGTTAAACATCAGTAGTATACAATATTTCTCAACTTCTTTCTTTACTATGAAATTCCCAGAAGAAATATTCTCATTATGCTGGGGGCCTTGTTTCCCTAACTACTGTAAATTTCATGCCGACTCAAGGTCGAAGGGAAGGTTGGGTGGGGAGAGAGCCTTCTGCTTTGCTGTCTTTGCCTTCCACTTTGTAGCAAATTCTCTATTATAATTAAGTCCGGACTGCCTAATAGGGATCGCAAGGTCTGTGCAGTCTATGTATATATGTAACTCTATGTAACTATCTTGTTCTATATTATATCTGTCTATATATATTATCTTCTCAATGTAGGCTTACTCACGCATACAGACATATGCACACTAACTCCATTACAAAGCAAAACATATTTCACATACACACACACACACACACACAAGCAGGAACAACAGCAACAATAACCATAACAATACCTGAAGAAAGACCTGATCGCAGTATTGAAATGTCTTGGACTTAAGCGTTATCCCCAGTCACTCTCTCTCTAGCTATCTCTCTCTCTCTCTCTCTCTCTCTCTCTCTCTCTCTCTCTCTCTCTGTGGGCGTTGGTGTAAATAATAATAACGTATGTATATATGTATACACTTAGACACATACCCCATAGTTAGGGGTGCTGAGTCGAGACTGAGCCCGAACAGAAACAACAACATTTAATACAAAATATATAAATTCACACACATTTAAGTCACCGAGGAGAAGACCCAGAGACCAAGGATCATGAGGGGTCTCCAGCAAAAGAGTCCCAGGTCCCAGATCTCCTAAAGAGGTTCCGGTCTCAGCAGGCAGACACGCAGCGGAACCATACCACAATGCTCGCCCACATTACTTCCAGGCAGGGCCTTTCATATATACACCGGCTCCCCTGGCCAGGCACCTGATGGACTATTATCTATTCCAACTGGCACCCGACCCCCACTCCCTACAACCACGTTATCACTCACCTATTCACGAACATTTGCCACTCATTCCTATTCATTACCACTTCTCTTGCCTGTTCTTCAGTCATCTCTCTATCTTTCAACGCTCTTTTCACCCCATCTCTCCATCTCCTCCGAGGTCTTCCTCTCAATCTATTTCCCCTAGTTTCTGACTCATGTATTCTCTTTGTAAGCCTTTCATCTCCCATTCGTTCAACATGTCCATACCAACATAGCACCCATTTGTCCACTCTGGCAGATACCTCTTCATTCCTCAATCTATTTCTACACATCACTCCACACATTCTCCTCAAGCAGCTCATCTCCATCACATCCATCCCTCTTTCCTCTTGTACATTCAGACCCCATGTCTCAGCCCCATACATCACTGTTGGTGCAACTAACTCTGCATATATTGCACTTATAGCTTTCTTTCCGAGGTATCTCACCTTCCACATACTTCCCATTGCTCTGAAAACTTTCCTTCTCTCACATACTCTCTGTCTTACCTCCATTCCCATACTTGCGTACCTGCTTTTCACTCCTCCTAGATATAAGAAACACTCCACTTGTTCCAGCATTTGCCCATCCAGTCATACATATAGATTTACTCTATGAGCATATCTATTACACACCATCACTTTACTTTTATTGACATTCACCCTCAGCTTCCTCCTCCCACATACCACACCAAACTCATTTACTACTCGCTGCAGTTTCTACTCAGAATCCACTATCAATGCTGTGTTATCAGCAAACAGCAACTGATTTAACTCCCAATCACCACCATTCTTTCCTACTAAACCCAATCCTCTACCCATAATCTCTTTTTTACCGCCCTCACCACACCATCCACATATACCTTACATTAAACAACCATGGTGACATGACACAACCTTGTTGCAGACATACATTTCCTCAAACCATTCACTCAACTCATTCTCTACTCTAACACATTCTCTGCTCTCTTCATAAAAACTCTCGACTGCTCTTTAAAAATGTCCTCCAATATCGTAAATCCTTGGCGGCATCTGGGAGCTGTGATCAGTCCTTCACCAAATTTTTGGGTGAGTTGTTGGTGCCTGCTAGATGGAGCCTCTAACCCTAGAGACCGTAAGGCTTTGGGGTAGTGTGAGAGTCCTAGAAATATCTTGCAAGGTCTTTTCTGCACTTTTTCAAATTTATCTTTATTGTTGTTGTTTATGAGGATGCCCATACCGGGCAAACGTAAATGATTTTGGATAGAATGAAGAGTTTGTACACAAATGAGGGGTTGGGTGGGTGAGCGCCTAGTGATTTAAGATGACGGAGACAGAGTTTGTGACGCTCACCGCTTCCCCCAGAACCGCATGGCTTACTCGCTAGGACTCGCCAGGGCAGAGAATGTAGCTACAGTCTACCTATCATTGTGTACTTTCCTTCTCGAGAAAGCTTGTGTTGCAGACAGTTCAGAACTGTTCTTTGTTTTCGTCTGTCACAATCCTTTCTATTTTATTTAGTCAATTGAAAGTATTGTGTTGAGTAGTTGAATGATGGGAAGGCGAGCGGGAGAGAGAGAGAGAGAGAGAGAGAGAGAGACCAGGTGGTGTGACTTGGTGGTGAGTGTGGCGCGTGGCTGGCCCCCTTACATAGGCCTCGCGGGATTCGTTGCCTCCTGCCTAACACGGCCTACTAGGCGGCTGCTTACTGGGCGACTGTCGCACGCCCTCGTGCCATTCCTGCGAACTGGGACTCCACCCATGCGGTCCCTGGAAATATCCTGGTCAGATCCGTCCCAGACAGCATACTCTAAGCATCTCCCTTGAACTGTTCCACACTCTTGTCCTAGAATCTTTCTCTTCTACTGCCTCTATCATTTCCACTACTTCCTCACCTTTTATTAATATCAATCCCCCTCTGGTTCCCTGCATCCACACCTTGAATTGGTGGCCAGACTGTATTATATGCTGGATCTCACATTTCTTATGTACTAGGCTAAGGTTGAATATAGTCATTGTCTTTTTGGGAGATTGTATTGCTCGGACTGTCTCCATCAATCACTAATGTTTCTACAGGGTTAAATAATGCTAGACTAGGGATCAGGTACCTTGCTGTTGGTGTTTTCACTGTGTGTAGGCTACTTTTGAGCTGCACGACACTACGGATTCTGTGGGTTACCTGGGTGGATCTTTTGTCTGTGTACCTTGGAGTTTAGACTGTGTAGTGTGTGAGGGCTGCTTGCCTAATCCACCCAACACTGTTCTAACGCTATTTGCTTTTACTTTTGAGGGTCGCCAGGAGGATACTCGATACTTGTGATCGAGAATCCTCAAGAGAGCACCCCTTCATATTAACGTAATCAGGCCGCACAGACCCAAGGTCCACACTAGGCTAGGAGCTGCCTTGCTCCACCAGAATTCTGTACCTTTGCGCATCCCAGCTAGACTTTATTAACCCGGGTAGACATTAGCTGGATTAGATCATATACTCTTTTATGCATACCCATTATTTCTACACAAGCATTTTGAGGTCTAGGTTGCTGTAGAGAGACACAACCAGCATAGACCGGTTTTGTTAATAGGAGTACTACTTTTTCGTGGCGAGCATTATTACTGTTGCACCGCTTATAATATTCTTGTGTCCAATAACATTATTGGTCCAGCCTTTTTGTGTATTTAGCCTACACGTGCATTGTCCTGCCTCCTGTTATTTTGTGGTTCCATTTCCGATACGTTCTTCTTAGTAGCATCCGACATTATTCAGAAGATTCCTTGTTCGGTGCTTGAGGACTTTACAACACTTTCTTTCATAAAGGAGTGACAGATATTATTGATTAAAGTAACGTTAAGTAAACCTTCTTGTTTGCATTAGATCACTCTTGTGATTTAATTAAGTTAACTATCTTTTCCTTGTGTACCATAACTATGCAACCATATGTTATAGGTAATAGGCTGTTTCAGAGAACATCAGCCTATAGTAGAAGCACATAGATACTGAGAGTTAAGATACCCCGCTATCGCAGATATAACTCTGGAGGGTATATGTGTTCTTTGTTCGACGGGATTATATATCAGGGGTTGGATCTAGCGTTTCCGTTTTTGCATTTATGCCAGTCTAGTCCAATGTATAAGAGCCACTGATTTATACGAGACCCGATCGTAACAAATGGCGACCTAGCTCAGGATTTGGTGAACTGACATATAATTGCAGGTTATTGTGCAGATTTTTCTCACAGTTTAGGCAGTGAACATTTGTTGATTTTGTGGAATATTTTTTGAGGACATGCAAGAATTATGTTTTTAGCAAAGTAATATAGCACTTAAGCGGTCTCCGAGAATTTTTTATTGTGAATATTGTGGTATAAGAGTTTGGGGTACTTCTTTTTTGTGTATCAAAGTGAAAAATCTTCAGTGAGCATCATGTCTTATAGCGGATCAGTGCAGGATGAAGACACAGTATGTGATGCAGAAGCTGAGGAGCAGCAGTATGGGCAGGTTGTTAACTTGGTGAACAGTGAGGAGGATGCAAGGAATTTTTTACAATGGCCTGTTACTTCCGACCGGTTGATGGGTGTGAATCGGTACGGTCTCCAGTGCTTAGCCGCAGCTATCGGTCATGTATGTACTAGTGGCATGACCAAGGATGACCTGATGACGTGTGTGCTGGGTGGGGTGACTGGCGTACGAGGTAGGGTGGGTGCTCAGAGCCCTTGGCCGAGCCTCCCCTTCACTCGACTCCCAATCCTCCTATTGGAGTACCGACCCTGAGCACGCTTCCGCAGGTGGGTAGTGACTGGCAGGGTGGTTTGCCCCTGGGGGGATCACCGGGTATTTCTAACATCATTGCATCTCCTCCTCCTCCTCAAGGTTTGACCCCGGAGATGCTCTTTCAGCTCGAGATGGCAAAACATCAGAGTCAACAGCAGACAGAGCTAGCTAAGATAGAAGAGAGAAAAGAGCTAGCTAAGATAGAAGAGAGAAAAGAGCTAGCTAAGATAGAAGAGAGAAATGAGCTAGCTAAGATAGAAGAGAGAAAAGAGCTGGCTAGGATGCAGCAACAGACGAGGGAAGCTGAGCTTAGGACTGAACTAGAATCTACAAGATACTGTGCCGACATGGATTTAGAGAAGTCTCGTGTTGAGACGACAGGACAGCGACTCGGTACTGGAAACCGTGCGCATGATCAGTCTCTGTCACACCACCTCAAACTGGTCCCTGTATTTGACGAGTCTGGTGTCACAGAGTTTTTCAATAGATTTGAGAAGAAGTGCCGGGAGCATCAGTGGCCTGAAGTTAAGTGGGCGGCCCTTGTGTCCTCTAGACTCGTAGGTAAGGGGCTCAAGGCTTACGATGCACTGCCTTTGGAGTCCTGCGTTGTTTATGAGGAGCTCAAGGAGGCTGTCCTGCGGGCATATGAGCTACAACCCGAGACATATAGGTTAAAGTTCCGGGGTGTGACTAAGGGGAGAGACAGTACCTTCTTGGAGCACGCCCGGGACCTGTCCGACGCTATGGGAAACTGGCTCAGATCAGAGAAGACAACTACGTTTGATGAGATGAAACAGTTGATGCTTCTAGAGCAGTTTTATAAGTGTACGGGCGGCGACTTGACTTTAAACCTTAAAGAGAAGAACCCAAGAACTCTCGTAGAAGCAGCAGAGATGGCTGATTGTCGGTTGTCACTAATTCGGGGGTGCGGCTCTGCACAGAGAAACGATGTAGGCGTTAAGGAGCGTTACCCTCCCCCTCCCCGGAATATGGACACACATAAATTTAAAAGCAATGACACCAAGACTGATCACAAACCTAGGACCGCCCCGTTTAAGAAGGGTCAGGGGACTTTTACACCTCAGTATAAGTCCAAGGGGAAATTTGAGTGTTATCACTGTCACGAAGAGGGGCACATGGCAAAAGCTTGTCCGAGCAGACCTCCCACGGTGGCTGTGTCATTGACTCGCAGCATTGGGGTGTTCCAGAAGTCTTTTGTGATTGCTGGAGGCATAAGATCAGAGGATGGAGCACCGCCAGTGAAGAAGGATCCGGAAGGCTCGAACCCTGTCCGCGATGCCTTTTGCGACCATAGAGGGCATGGCTGCGTGAAGTGGGGGGGGCAAGAAGCACGGGGTACAGCTTTTGCGTGACACAGGTGCCTCTCAGACACTCTTGAAGAATTTCACTGGTAGACCCATAAACACGGCGCGGGTAGTTGTGGTGCATGGAGTTAATGCAACTAAGTCATACCCGCTTGTTAGAATGGAGCTTGAAGTTGACGGTGTGACTCGCGAACTGGATGTGGGAATCGTGGAGAAATTGCCTGTTGGGGGCGTCGACCTCCTTCTCGGCAATGACTTTGCGGTGCCTGCTTCTAAGGTTTCACCCTTAGTCGTTGCCGAGGAGCCGGCCGACGTGAGTAGGGAGGAACAGGAGTGGGTTGAGAAGTGTCAGGTGCAACCAATGGCGTGTGTTGTAACCAGATCTCTCGCATCCAGGGAGTCACAGCCTAACCAACAGTCTTCAAATAAGCGGAGGAACGGTCACGAGAAGGTGCTGAAAGCTGATACGGTGGAGAGTCTAGTACCAGCAGCGCTTCTCGGGGACTCAGTATTAGCAACGTTATTGGAGTCTGGAGAAGCACCACCACCTGTCACTGAGAGTGTAGAGGCAGGGCTTAAAGAGACTCAGAGGCAGCAACGGTATACACGGAGAGAGCAACGGGATGCAAAGTTCGATGTTGGGGGAGGGCATGAGTTGTTTCGCAAACACTTAGACAGGCTAGCTCCCTCAGATATTCGCAAATTGCAGCTAGAAGACCCGGAGGTTCTAAAGTGTAGTGACGGTGCTGTCGAACTTGAGAGTAGAGAACGAATGTTGCGTAGTCTGGAGTTGGCTGGCCGCAATCTGGTAGGCTCTCAGGCCCTCATGAAGGACAGGTACGACCACAAGGTGAAACTCAGGGAGTTTCACGTGGGTCAGGAGGTGTTGATACTACTCCCTCTTGTAGGTCACCCCTTATCCGCAAAGTACGCTGGTCCTTATAGGGTAGCAGAGAAGCTCTCGGACTTAGATTACCTGGTGGCCACTCCAGACAGGCGTAAGAGGAATCAGTTATGTCATGTTAACCTGATCTGATGAAGGAGTATGTGAGGCGCCCACCTGAGCCTCTCACTGTCCCCGTGATAACTTTCAGCAGTCAAGGTGGAGAAGGAGAACGGGACAGTCATGCGCAGGTGGATGACAACTGGGATTATCATGTTTTTGCAGATCAGTGGGCGGGAAACACGAGACAGGCGGCTCATGAGGCTTTGCAACACCTACCTGAGCAACAGCGTGTGGCTGTCGAGCGCCTATTTTGTTTATACCCTATTGTATTTGCGGAACACCCAGGCCTCACTACTCAGGAGGTGCACGACGTTGACGTCGGAGACCACCCACCCTTCAAATCAGTGCCCTATAGGGTGCCCCCTATTAAACTTCCGGCCCTCCGGGCGGAGTTGGAGTATATGTTGCAACAGGGACTGATCGAGAAGGGGGCGGTAAAGTGGACATCTCCCGTAACGCTGCAACCTAAGCCGGATGGCAAGGTGCGCTTCTGTGTTGAATACCGCAGGCTAAACGGCTTGACTCCCACCAACCCATATCCTCTTCCCAGGGTCGATGACTGTGTAGACAAGATTGGCAGGGCCAAGTTCTTGACCAAGGTGGACCTGGTAAAAGGTTACTGGCAGGTGCCTTTGTCTGAACGGGCGAAAGAGGTGTGTGGTTTTGTGGTGGATGGTGCTACATATCGTGTCATGCCGTACGGTCTAAAGAACGCACCAGCGACCTTCCAAAGCTTGATGAACGAGTTAGTGGCTGACATTCCGAACTGTACCGTGTACCTGGACGACGTCATTATTTACGATGACGATTTCAAGAGCCACTGTGAACATGTAGAATCCCTATTTAAGAAATTAAGCGAGGCAAACTTGGTGGTCAACCTGGGAAAGTGTGATTGTTTGCGGGCTACCGTGCAGTATCTGGGGTTCATGGTGGGTTTGGGCCAGGTGTGCCCCCCACAGAACAAGATATTGGCTATTAACCACTTCCCCAGGCCGTCCACCAAGAAGCAGATCATGAGGTTTTTGGGCATGATTGGTTACTACCGCCGCTTTATAAAGGGCTATTCTACTGTGCTGGCTCCTCTAACGGACCTATTGGCCAAAGATAGAAAGTTTAAGTGGGCGCCTGAGTGTGAGAGGGCTTTTTTGCTAGTAAAACACCTGTTGTGTACTCACCCAATCCTCAGGGCCCCGGACTTTAGCCGACCATTCCAGCTGGCAACTGATGCCAGTGGTGTGGGGGCTGGTGCCGTTCTGATGCAATCAGACAAAGATGGGCTGGAGCACCCAGTCAGTTTCTTCTCAAAAAAGTTCAACTCGGCGCAGAAGAACTATTCAGTAGTTGAGAAGGAACTGCTGGCGATTGTGCTAGCGCTCAGGCACTTTGAGGTGTATGTTCCAGCCTATGGACCAGTTGTGGTGATCTACACCGACCATCACCCCCTCAAGTTCCTGAATCAATTCCATAACCGGAATATGAGGCTGACCAGGTGGTCATTAATGTTGCAGGAATACAACCTAGACATACGCCATATTGCCGGTTCTGAGCATGTGATTGCAGATTACTTATCGAGGGTGGAAGACCTGGGGTAGATCATCACAAGGGTAGCCTCCTACTTTGGTTTGATTAGTATGTTTACGTCTGGTGCTTGTTGGCTCGCGTGGGTAGCCCAGCGTATTGGGTCGTAAAGTAGGAGTTGCTGTGTTGGTATAGAAGAAAAAACTAGGCTGCCCCTGTAGTGCAGCTGCCATAAACATATTAAAAATATAAAAATCCTATAAAACTCTTTCTTTGATAGTTAAACAAAAATTAAGTATGTTATAGCAGAAATTCTGAGTTGTACTCCTCTCAGAAGGCTGGGCTAGTGAAGCTCGCTCTTATGAGCATAACTATATAATTTAATCTATTGTGTTGGGAGGGGTTGTTCATTTTTATAATGTGTTATTTTGAAGAGAACTGTGCTTTACATTTCATTGTCGCTGGGTGACTAGGAGTGGCGAATTTTGTATGGGTTCTGCGTGTCAGATTTAGAGCTCATAGTTGGAGCCTCTTAAATATCTTGGGTGGGGTGTGACGCTCACCGCTTCCCCCAGAACCGCATGGCTTACTCGCTAGGACTCGCCAGGGCAGAGAATGTAGCTACAGCCTACCTATCATTGTGTACTTTCCTTCTCGAGAAAGCTTGTGTTGCAGACAGTTCAGAACTGTTCTTTGTTTTCGTCTGTCACAATCCTTTCTATTTTATTTAGTCAATTGAAAGTATTGTGTTGAGTAGTTGAATGATGGGAAGGCGAGCGGGAGAGAGAGAGAGAGAGAGAGAGACCAGGTGGTGTGACTTGGTGGTGAGTGTGGCGCGTGGCTGGCCCCCTTACATAGGCCTCGCGGGATTCGTTGCCTCCTGCCTAACACTGCCTACTAGGCGGCTGCTTACTGGGCGACTGTCGCGCGCCCTCGTGCCATTCCTGCGAACTGGGACTCCACCCATGCGGTCCCTGGAAATATCCTGGTCAGATCCGTCCCAGACAGCATACTCTAAGCATCTCCCTTGAACTGTTCCACACTCTTGTCCTAGAATCTTTCTCTTCTACTGCCTCTATCATTTCCACTACTTCCTCACCTTTTATTAATATCAATCCCCCTCTGGTTCCCTGCATCCACACCTTGAATTGGTGGCCAGACTGTATTATATGCTGGATCTCACATTTCTTATGTACTAGGCTAAGGTTGAATATAGTCATTGTCTTTTTGGGAGATTGTATTGCTCGGACTGTCTCCATCAATCACTAATGTTTCTACAGGGTTAAATAATGCTAGACTAGGGATCAGGTACCTTGCTGTTGGTGTTTTCACTGTGTGTAGGCTACTTTTGAGCTGCACGACACTACGGATTCTGTGGGTTACCTGGGTGGATCTTTTGTCTGTGTACCTTGGAGTTTAGACTGTGTAGTGCGTGAGGGCTGCTTGCCTAATCCACCCAACACTGTTCTAACTCTATTTGCTTTTACTTTTGAGGGTCGCCAGGAGGATACTCGATACTTGTGATCGAGAATCCTCAAGAGAGCACCCCTTCATATTAACGTAATCAGGCCGCACAGACCCAAGGTCCACACTAGGCTAGGAGCTGCCTTGCTCCACCAGAATTCTGTACCTTTGCGCATCCCAGCTAGACTTTATTAACCCGGGTACACATTAGCTGGATTAGATCATATACTCTTTTATGCATACCCATTATTTCTACACAAGCATTTTGAGGTCTACGTTGCTGTAGAGAGACACAACCAGCATAGACCGGTTTTGTTAATAGGAGTACTACTTTTTCGTGGCGAGCATTATTACTGTTGCACCGCTTATAATATTCTTGTGTCCAATAACATTATAGGTCCAGCCTACACGTGCATTGTCCTGCCTCCTGCTATTTTGTGTTTCCATTTCCGATACGTTCTTCTTAGTAGCATCCGACATTATTCAGAAGATTCTTTGTTCGGTGCTTGAGGACTTTACAACACTTTCTTTCATAAAGGAGTGACAGATATTATTGATTAAAGTAACGTTAAGTAAACCTTCTTCTTGTTTGCATTAGATCACGCTTGTGATTTAATTAAGTTAACTATCTTTTCCTTGTGTACCATAACTAAGCAACCATATGTTATAGGTAATAGGCTGTTTCAGAGAACATCAGCCTATAGTAGAAGCACATAGATACTGAGAGTTAAGATACCCCGCTATCGCAGATATAACTCTGGAGGGTATATGTGTTCTTTGTTCGAAGGGATTATATATCAGGGGTTGGATCTAGCGTGTCCATTGTTGCATTTATGCCAGTCTAGTCCAATGTATAAGAGCCACTGATTTATACGAGACCCGATCGTAACAAGTTAGTAACCTCAAATTTTGACAACGCTACTGACGTGGGGTTTCAAATTAAGTTTGTTGTCTATGATGACTCCTAAGAGTTTGAAGTTGTTCACCACCTGTAGAGCACTGGATCCGAGGGTGATGTGAAGTGGGTCAATGATATCTGAACCCACACTGATGTGCATCACTATTGTTTTGGCACTATTTATGGTGATGTTATTGGCTGATATCCAGTCCTGAAGTTGATTGACATGATCCTGAAGGGTGCTGAAGTCGACGGATGTATTGTCAATACTAACTCCGATTTTTGAGTTATCATCCACGTACTTCCAGGGTGAATATGTGTCTCGCTTTGCATCGCTGATTAAGATGAGGAAACATAGGGTTCCCATTTTTGTAACTTGTGAGACACCGCCAGATAGGGGGAGGGTGGAAGATATGGTGCCTTTTATCCGCACGGCTTGTCGGCAGTCAGGGAGGAGATTTGCCAGTTGTGCCATGCGTGTGCGTGTGTGGATATAACTAATGTTCCATAATAGGTAGTCAGCAACGAGCTGTGACGGGTTTTACTTTTAACCCAAGAACTGCGAAGGTCCTCAATTGAGTCTGTAGTGAGATTTCTTTTTTTTCCCCTATGTAAAAAAAACAAAAAAAAAAAAAAAAAAATCACTACTGACTCAATTGAGGACCTTCGCAGTTCTTGGGTTAATAGGATGTCTGCCACTGTTGGTGTTCTAGAGGAATCTGTCCTTGGTGTATTGCTGTTTTTATCACAATTGACTATGATATTTCCTATTGCCAAAATGTAGATCTTCTTAAAGTATTTAAATGTATGTGGTGTCCTGGTTGCTTGCTATGTACTGTAGGCTACATGCATATAGAACTACTGGATTAGAGCTAGAATATTATATACTAGCTGAGGTACCCGGCGCTGCCCGGGGGGTGGGGGGGGGGGAATCGAAGTATGGGCTGTTTATTTATTTTATTTTATTTTATTTTATTTTATTTTATTTATTTATTTATTTATTTTTTATTTTTTATTTATCACCCCCCAGGGGGGTGAGGGGACAAAAATTGTTTTGCTTAAAACCTATTTTGGCACCCCCTTATCATGCATGCCAAGTATGGGCTCTCCATCTTTAAAACTGATGGAGTTGCCCATACCCCCCCCCCCCGACTCCGAGATCCCGGCAGCGGAGGTGGGTGGGGGGGGGGGGTGGGGGCTCCATCTTGAAAACTGAACTAGGTCCCCCCCCCCCTGCTTTAACCCCTTCAGCACCATGACGCTTTTATGCCTTTGATTCTGGCTAAAATTAGATTATTTTATGCAGCTTAAGAAGGACTTATGTTACTACGATGGTTTATTGGGATCAAATATATACCCAAATGAGTCGGATTGGCCGATTACAAACCAAAGAAAAGCGGCTAATGGTAACCAGAATATAATGACAATTACGTCCTGGTGGTGAAGAGGTTAAGCCTATTCTAGCACCCCCTTAGTATTCATGTCAAGTATCGGCTCTTGAAAAAAATTAAGGAGTTGGGGGGGGGGGGGCCTGTGCCCTCCCTTCCCTCTCCCCGCTTAAAACCTATTCTGGCACCCCCTTAGTATGCATGCCAAGTATGGACTCTCCATCTTGAAAACTGAGGGAGTAGTTCATGAGCAAACTGGCAGACAGACAGAAAACTCACAGAAAGTGCCCTTTATATAGTAGATGACGGTAACATAATAAGAACTCACAGAAAGTGCCCTTTATATAGTAGATGACGGTAACATAATAAGAACTCACAGAAAGTGCCCTTTATATAGTAGATGACGGTAACATAATAAGAACTCAGGCAATGTTGCACAGCGTGATATTTTAGGCCTAGTGCAGGAGTAATTTAGTGGGAATGTTTTGTGGACATTGCAAGGTAAATATTTAATCAAAGTGAAGTGATGGTAGTAGAAAAACTGTGTTTCAGAGGGTTCAATACTCAATCAGACGGCGCCTATTGTTCCCTAGTTCTAGCTACATCCACCCCACATTATCAAATTTAGGAAAGATCTGTCATAGCTAGAGGGTCGATCGACTCCTTAATCTTCTAATTTCTAAAAGTCTTTCTTCAGCTGAGGGAAGTTATGTCGCTGTAGCGTTAATATACTAAGGAACTATAGCCTTTTTTTGTTTACCTGACAAATTTGCATTTGCGAGTATTGGGCTAGAGCACGGTATTTCAAGCTAATGTGAAACATGTTATTAGGTACAGTATCATCAGTTAGTTAGCTCAAAGTAGAGTTCTCGAGCCCAAAACCACCAAGTGCAAAAATTGGCCAGAAAAAGAAAAGAAGATGACTATACTGTAGTCGTCTGCTTGAAGAGGATATAATAAAGTTTATATTACTTTCCATTAGGTCTTACGAGAACAATTATTGTACAGAGAATAAGTAGTCACTAATGAAAATTTGCTTACCTAACATATTTTTCATTGTGGAAGTATGTATGTGAAGAAGAGGTCCTCGANGCCCTTTGCTCGCCTACTGACTGCGCTGACCCTGGCCCGTCCCTAACAACATTTTTGGGTAGGTACAAAAAAGACGGGGGTGTCCACGCCTTCACACACATTGAAGAATAAATTGACTGTCACTAATGTGTTGTATGCAGATGACGCAGTGTTATATGCCGAGGACGAAAATTTCCTATACCAGTTGATGGAGATATTTGTGTAAGTATGTGAAAGATGAGGTCTGAAAGTAAATGTTAATAAAAGCAAAGTAATGCTAGTAAAAAGAGAAGGAGACACTGTGTGTAATATAAGGATTAATGGATAATAGCTTGAACTAGAACAATTTATGTATCTGGGAGCCATGATTGAGAAAAGGGGAAAATGTATAAGAGAAGTAGAAAACAGAGTAGAACAAGGAAGAAAGGTAGCTGGAGCAATGAAACCCTTGTTTAGGAGCAGAAACTTGAGTATGGAAGCAGTGAGAGGATTGTATGAGGGTGTGTTTGTGCCGACATTGATGGATGGATGTGAAACTCTGGTATGGTATAGTAATGAATAGCCACGAGTAAGAGCAGTTGAATGGATTTGCTAAGAAATGCGTGTGGACTTCGAAGAATAGACAAAGTAAGATGTGTGAACATAAGGGAGTCATGTGGAGTTAAGAAGTCGGTAGAGAAAAAGGTTGAAGAAAGTGTTCTCAGATGGTGTGGTCACATGACAAGAATGTCTGAAGAAATAATAGTTAAAAGGATCTATGTCAATGAAGTGGAAGGAAGTAGAAGATGTGGAAAGCCGAGAAGAAGATGGTATGATATGGTGTCAGAATGTGTATCAAAGCGTGAAAAGGGAATGGTTGAAGCAAAAGAATTAGCAAATGACAAGAATGAATGGAGGAAGTTTGTTAGAGAGATTACATGAAGGTCTCTGGACCCTTAAATGACAAACCTGGAAGGTCTTTATCCCAAATGTTGATGTGCTGTGAAGAGATCTTGTCCGGAAGTATAACATCTGAAGTGAAGCCATTGATTTCGGGGGCTGTTGAGTTACATATAAGATACCGACAAGACACAGAAGTCTCCAAGGCTGTATAAACTTATCCATATGAGTGTGCAGTCCTTAACTGAGCTGGGAGACTTAGACTAGAACAGATACATGAGCTTTCGTGTACAAGGTATATTTAACATAAGTAATATCGGTTACAATACAGTCATATACAGTATGTACTTAAATACTAATAGGGATTCGTAGATATTTAAGGTAAGGTTACATAGGTTTGTGAATGCAAGCACTATGGAATAATATTTTACAGTAAGATAGAAGACAGTCTTTACACAAACAGTCCTTCAAATACAAGATAAGTAAATAAGAAGAGGAAAAGAACCCGAGGTAATTATAAGTATTATTTTGATTCCGGATCAGGCCGAGTACAAGTGATAAATCTTTAATGTGGTGAGCGGGTGTTTAATGTCCAGATAAAGGAAAGATCCAAAGATAAAGCAGAGGTGATTAACGGAGACATTAAATGACTTGAAATCTTGTATTTACTTTAAAAGAACATTTAGTGGAGTGGGAACATATATTTAAAGACAAATAGGGATTCTGACAACCAGAGACAAAATTAACTCAATGTACTAAAGGTCACGGCTGCGAATATTTTCCCTGGTCTATCAGGGATACCATGATCTTGTTTCTTCTCTTCTCTCTCTCTCGGTGCAGAGGACCTGGCTGTGTACTTTTTCATATTAGTATTTTTCTTATACTTCTTATGCTTCTTCTTCTTGGACTATTAACAGGAGTGTAAAGGATGCTGATCTCTCCTGAAGTCTCGCAGGGAACCATGAACAAGTTTGATACAGAACAGGAGGATGAAGAATTTCGTGTTTGAGCAGGGATTGCTGTACTCTATATGTGAATCGCAAGGGATGCTGAACGAGGATGCCTCACAAGGAATGCTGAACGAGGGTTCGGCCATGCAGGTTTTGCTTTGGTTGGTCGCTATTGTATCTCCCAAGGGATGCTGGGGGAGAGTACCTAAATAGAGGAGTGCATGTTTAGATGAGGGGGTGAACCTGCCAAAGAGTTGCTCCTCTTGTTGTTGGTCATTTTGATGCTGGTGTGGCTCCTAGTGGTCTTGGGTATAGAAAGGGCCTTAGTAGTGGGATTGGGGTGGCTCTTGTGCCCTTCCTTCCTCGACACCGCCCCTTTGCTAGGTGAGGCTAAACTTGAGTTGCCAGATAGGCGATGCATTTCTGTGGTGGGCAGTGCTCTGATGGCATGAGCCTTGTAATTGGCTGTGACAGCAGGTGAAACAGAAAATGGAATAGCCAGGATCAGGGAAAACCGCATTGGAGGGACCACTGTGTTGTTGTCTCCTTTTATCTGGATCAGGGCTATTCTGTTGATGCTAGTTGTTGCTCTGATGTTGGTATTGGCGTAAGATTGCTGGGGGTTTCTCTGCTCTTCTATTTTATATGTTTTGGCATAACTACACTATATATATATATATATATATATATATATATATATATATATATACTGTATATATGAGGCGCCCTGAGTCGAAAGGCATGTAAGTGCCATTTGAAAATCTTGATAAAATCTTTAGTAAATTGCGATTTACTCAATACATTAACAAATGGCACTTACATCCCTTTGGACTATGTATGTATATATATACGAGGCTCGCCCCGTCCAAAGGGACGTAAGTCCCATTTTTAATTTATTGAGTAAATTGCGATTTACTAAAGATTTTATCAAGATTTTCAAATGGCACTTACATGCCTTTCGACTCGGGGCGCCTCATATATATATACAGTATATGTATATATATATATATTTATTTATTACTATATTTAATTAGTTACAAAATGAGTTCATGTGGGGAGCTTTGAATACATTTTTAATTTAACAATGCCATAACAACAATTTCCATCATGTGTATTTATAGGGTGGCAAATTAAGTTAGTTATGGGGGTTTATGGGGAGTAGTGCAGCAATATACTTGGCCCCGGGGCGGGCCCCCCCCCCGAGGTAATATAGTCACAGGATGTATGACTCATAACCAGGGTTACCAAATCAAGTCCGCTAGATAGTGAATATAAGCCGAAAATCGCTAGAATAATGCCACTATCTCTAGACTATCACTCTAAAATCGCTCCCATATCTAGAAGATCGCTAAAATTAATGTTACTAGATGTAAAAATGTGTCTCTCGATTGAAGTAAATACTTCTATATCTAACGGGAAAGGAACTAAATTGGCAACACTACCCATAATAGTTTACAGAGCACAGATATACAGAGATACACTGGTGGGTTTATTTGGGGGAACTTCAGTCGGTCCCGATGATTGTCTGCAGCGTCAGTGGTTCAGCGGCCTCTCCCCCCGGCTTCATCCCTTTCCACCATGCTACCCTGTTCTGCCGTCGTCATCCTCTGATCATCCGACTGTGCTGGCTTCACGCTGAGCCATCTTGACTCCTTTCTGGTTGGTGGGGGCTGGCGCTTCCCTGGACCTGTGACCCGTGGCTTGACCGTTGGGGGGACGTGGCACCCGTGGTGGTCGGCTTTGGTATCGGCAAATCCTCGGCTTCCTTTGTGGTTTCTTAGTAGGCCCCACCTTTCCGTCAGTGCCAGGGACGCCTTTAGCTTCTGGAGTTTGTGTTGGCCCCTCTGTCCTCGCCTCTTCCCTTCACCGCGTGTCTTCTTCATGCCGTGTCTTCTTCCTGCCGTGTCTTCTTCCTGCCGGGTGCAATCGTTCATCACTTCATCTTCCTTTCCATCCTCGAGTCCTGGGAGTGTTGTTGCCCTTCTGCAACCCATCCTGGGTCCCTGACGTTTGAGCCTCCCTCCTGGGAGGCCGCTGCGGCTTTGACCAACACCGTGTCAGGCTTAATAGGGCTCTGCCCTCACAGCCCTCAAATCAAGAATCAAGATCAAGATACACTGGTGGAGAGTTAGAGTGAGAGAAGAAAGGAGAGAGATGTAACATAAACATACACACCACACACAAACACGAACAAAAAAAGAAAGGCTGGCACCCACACACACAAACGCATCGCTGACAGAGAGAGAGAGAGCACACACAAACAGATTCGGCTATCCCAGCACCACCACCTACGGTTCGTATAATCCCACCACCGGTCTCTTCGCTCAATCGTTACTTCGCCCACACCTCACCGCCCCCCCCCCCCCCTACTCCACCCCCAAATACACACAAACACACTGTTTTACTGGTCCCGCATTTGTAATTAGTTTGATAGGGTTGATTAGTTGAGTTAGTATTGAGTTTGGTTAGCCAGGTAAATGTTACGCATTGTTAGGTTAAGGGTAGGTTGGTTAGTTTCGAATAGATTTCATGTGTTAGGTTAAATTAGGCAGATATATTTAGGTTAATTAGTTTAAGGTTGAGTTTGGTTAGTTAAGTTAGGTTATGGTTTGGTTAGTTAAGTCAGGATTGGTTGGTTGAGTTAGGTTAGGTTAATTATAAACACCCTATAAGGAGGAGCACTTTATTGACAACATTTCGCAGTTAGCTTCTTCAGGTCACTAACCTGAAGAAGTTATCTGCGAAACGTTGTCAATAAAGTGCTCATCCTTATATGGTTAAAATGCCCCAGAACAAGAAGCCCACCACAGAAGCCACGAGCGAACACCACACAGAAACACCCGGAAGAAAGGTCCACAGAACGAAAGGACCAGCTGACCGAGCCAGCCATTTCAGACAGGCCCAAGCCCGCAGGGCTAAACAGCTCCAGGACGCACCCATTTACCTTTTCTAAACTGACCATTTTCCACACCTCACGTACACTAACCCCCTCGTGTCCTACACTCCTAACTACAGAGATGATGAACAGGAATATACATTCATATTAAAAACACCCATGCCCTGTCCCGACGTTGAGCCAATGCCAACACATCAGATAGCCATAATTATATCTATGTATGTTCTTACATCCGAGAAGTAGATGTTATATATCTTAGAAGTTAAAACACCCACGCTTGTCCCTAGACCTCGTATATCATTTTCCATGACGAGTATAGATATATGTAACCCTTGCTCAGTCGCCCCTTGCATTGTTCCTCTAGTAACTAAGTATTAATATTAACATTCCCTAACATCTTGTCTTGCCAGACTAAGCTTCTGAAGACCCATCGCCCCATAAATCTATGTATGCAATCCTTAGGTTAAGTATTTTTATCCGCCATTGTGTTCACCTTTTTCCATTTACTTTCCACAATTGTCATACGTCTTCCCCTTGCCTCCTTCGTATCCACAGTCCACACTACGCCAATTTACTTCGTGTCTTACACCTCTTACCCCAACCAGAGATTGTATAAGATAACCTGGTTACCAGTATCTGTCATAAGTACCCCGAAACAATAACTAAGTACCCCTACAAACTGCCGCTGTTGTTGGTATTTATATTTAATAGAAAACGCAGTTCCCAGGGCCAACTAATAGTATCCATAACCCTCGGACTGATCACATAACTCTATCTTTTCCAGACTCCTATACCACCCCATAGTTGCATTCCCCGGTAGCATTTGGCTAACGTATTCTACTGCCTTTTTCAAACTTCCATATCAATTGTAGCCTAATGCCACCCCCACGCCGAGGGACCTTAGGGGCAAAATTTCCCTGTAGCCCTTGAACTCTCCCCCCCTCTCATTAAGACACCCGCGCTTCTCGACTCTTGTCCGACCTAGCCTCTCTCTCATACCTCTTGAAGATCCTTGAATTGTCCGTTGCTAACGCTCTCCAACCTTTTATATATATACTCCTATCCAGCCTACCTTCACTTAGTATGCCAGAACAACATTAGAACTTTACTAGCCCCTTGCATGCCATCTATTCTCTTACAACACATTCACAACCCTGCACCCAATGGTCGTCGGTGCGAGGCTAGCCGCCCCGCCAGTAACTAACTTCTATTGCCATACTTCCAGATAAATGTGGCAGAGTTAGCAAGCCAGTCTCCACCACATCCAGCAAACCGTACAATTAACAACCAGCCGAGTAAAACCAGCTAGCTAAGGCACCTTCGGTTTTGGTATTAAAGACACCCACATCTGTCTCATACACAGAGGGTTATTACAAACACTGGTGATATGGCAAGCCCCTAGCCACAGCCGCCGGACGACTATCACAGAGAGAGGGCGCCCAGCTCCCCCTTTTTGCCCACCCGAGGAGGGAGACCCCCACCCCCGCGGAGGTATACCTGGCCCCTGTTTTGACTTTCGAGTCATTGCCAGGTAGCACAGGAATTCTTCCTATCAATGAACTAACCATGAATGACTAACACCTTTACTAACCTCTATTAACTCACAATAAACCATTTACCTTTCTTGCATGCTCTGATCACTAAATTAGCACCTCAGCTATACCATAGAATGAAGATTGAACAATCTAGAGAGACGCTCCTATCACAGCTGTCCCCATCCTCCTCGCAAAGTAGATCCAGTCTCTCTCCCCTAAATACGTCCAGTATAGCCAAAATAGTACCTCTTACTAAGGCTCAGTTATATGAAAATATAAAGGCTTCCTATAGCCCTGTGCCACAACAGTAAATACCATCTTACCTAGTCCCCATATCTATTGAGAGCTCAATTAAATCCATAAGACTCGAGATCCCTACTGTCTACAGGGTCCAGAACCGAGCCTATAAATCTAACTCCCGCCCCCAGTCAAATCAGTTGAAAGCTAGACACCAACCAGTGGTCACTACCCTGCAGTTTACCTCTAGCTCTGCCCTTGTGTTGTTCCGGAGTTGAGAGATTCCAGATCCGGCAGACTCCGTGGCAGAGAAGACTGATAGAAGCATCTGTCCATGTACAAGTCCTAACGTGCACCTTATAACCTTCACACAAATTCGTGGGTATATAAGTGTGTAGCCAGCAACGATCGTCAAGAGATCCGACTTGAGAACTTCCTACATTTTGGACCATCTGGACGGCCGAGGAACCAGTCGTTAGCCCCCAACATCACCGGAAGCAAGATAACCAGGACCAGATCTACCCATACTATTCAAGATTCATGTTGCTAGTACTAAGTGTTATAGTACTAGCTTGATACTCACTTATTAACTTTCTATAAAGTGGCTAAGACCTTGCCCAGTGTAATTCATATTTAACCATTCCATTTGGGACGTACTAAGCGATCAGTGCTCTTTAATTAACAGGCGACCTTGACTCTCGTAATTACCTTATTCAGATATTAAAACTCTAGTGATATCTAACGTTCGCCCACTGATTTGTGTTCTACGTATTTCTGCCTTAAGAATATAAAACTTAGTTCAGTACCCCCATGAGGTTACTAGAGATTTCCGTGTTCTACAATATACGCGTGTCTAATCCTAACTGTGAGCTGCTACTTGGGCACGCGACCAGCCAGCAAGAGGTCAAATCAGTGACATTGAATTATACGAATATATTGAGGTCTTCCAGTAAAATAAAAACTTGCTAATTAAACCCGTGATCAGAAGAATATACCTGAACGTTGGAAGTGGGAGACTAGGCTCCATCCAGATCCGCTAATGCTAGCAGTTCCCTTCTATCATTTGTTTTGTGCGAATATAACTATCTTTCTATGCTCTTTATTTCTTTACTTCAATAAACGTGAACTTGTGTCGTGTTACCGTGTGTTTATTTTGTGTTCTCTATTCCTCATACCTTGTATTGTGCATGCAGCCTTCTATACCCAGTCATTCAGAACTCACATTACCCAAGTTAAACCTGTAGAAAAACAGGGCATAACATTGGCGGCAGCGGTGGTTCTTGATTCGGATAAAAGGTTGCATTACATTGCAAGTTTGGAACAGCTAGAACACGAGAACATCATGGCGCAACCTACCCACACTTCCATCCCAAATTATGATGAAACAAATTATGGGATCGAAGTATTCATGGACGTAATGAAACCCTTACTTGACGTTACTTATACCACGGACGCACACAAAATAGCCGTAACATTACCACACCTGGGAAAAGCCGTTTCCCTGGTGGCCTATCAAGTGCACCCTGACCTCACCTGGAACGAATTTTGCACAATAGTGATAGAAGCCATTAAACCTTCGTTGGGCGTTTTCGTGGCCCACACCCGTATCCTAGACACGAAATTCGAAGGCGATCTAGATACCACAGTGAGTAAGCTTGCCCAACACATAAAAAATTCTTTCCCCACGTTGACCAAAATCCAACAAGAACAGCAAATTCTGGTCAACCTTGTGTCGATATTGCCCTCAGCAGTAAAAGACCATTTCCGGGTGCACGATTTCGTTGGATACAAAAAAGACCTCATCACGATCCGACGTATTTTGGCCGAGCGCACAGAAGCACCCACCCAAATCGCTGCAATCAAGAGGTTTCCCACGCACCCGCAGCAAACCAACCACCAAAACCCCAACAATGCCTACCCAGCCTCATCTTTCAACAACAGACCCACCTACCCTTCCGGCAAGCCCCAACCCAGTAGACCCCAGTTCCAACCGTCCCAGCCACGCAGAATCTTCAACCGGAACAGCAACTACAACATCTACCAAAGTAAAAACCCTACCTTAGTCATTATCAACCCCTATGATTTCCCTGCCTGTAATGCTCAGTGTGCCCTCCACCAAATTCGTGACTCTGCCAAACCTCGCCCCTCTACTCCTCGCATTTCTGTAAATGAAGAGGAGTGGGGACAAGAGGAAGAAATTGCCCCCCATACCATGACCTCAGACGATACCGAGGAAATCCTGGAAGAGGTAGATACCGACCCCCAGGATTTTTAAAGTATCCCCCGCCCACGATGGGCTCGGCGGGGGACGCCATAACTAGTCGCACTGCCCCCATTTATTACATGGCCAAAATCAAGGACATTCCTGTCCGCTTGCTAATCGACACAGGAGCTGCCAAGTCATGTTTGTTCAAATCTTACTATGAAAAACATCCCCGACGATTTGGCCCTTCGTTAAACACCAAAACAGAACTCATCTCAGCTGCTGATACTTACTTAAATCTCCTAGGAGACACTTTACCCCTATCAGTAACCACTCCTGGCCCCCATGCTCGTTGTTATCACACATTTACAGTATTTTCCTCCAACTGTAAACATTATGATGGTTTCCTTGGACTTGACCTCCTTCAAAAACTAGAGGCCCAGATTGACTGCGGCCAAAGGCTGATCTCATTCAAAAACAAATTCCAGCCCAAAGCCTCTGACAAACCAATCACGCAGAAACCCATTCCCAAAAAGAAAAAACAACCTCCCCCTCAACAAACCCTGATTCAGGGTTACCAAGTTGCAGCTAGCAC
>JAGKTK010013216.1:0-22465 GCA_018397895.1 Paralithodes camtschaticus | reverse complement strand
TGCCGGTGAAATGAATGGAAGCACCACCTCCTGCCATCCCCTAATGTATCTTACCCCACTACTCCCTCCCCCCCCACCCTTTTCTCCTTCCACTTCACCTCTCATAATTTATTCAATTTTACTCTCAATTTCCTGGTCCTTTGCTTTCTCCCGCCTGAAATACGTTGATTCACCATTCTCCCTACCTCTCTTCACCCTCAGATATACGCAGCCGGGATGGGGCAATTACATGAGGGTAATTGATTACGATTACAATTACAGCCTAAATTTAAGAATACGATTACGATTATGATTACAGAAAACCTGAATGTAATTGATTACGATTACGATTACAAGCTTTGTAATCAATGATTACAAAGCTTGTAGACCGCATTTTGCCATAAATGCCATAAGTGCCTTGTTGTGCCTTTTTTGGTGATTTCATCACTATAATGCCTTGTTTACCCTTTTTTGTGTTTTTCAGTGTAAACTATTGGTGCTTGTTGCTGCCGCCAGATGGCAACCTGGCCCAAGTTGGCCTCTCTACGACAGACGGCACAATTTAGCGCCTGACAATTTGAAAACAATGCTTGTAATTATGTGCAATCAGGGAAAAATTTAGTAAGTGTATCAATGACAATGTTACTTTGGTAATGTTTACCCATTTTACCCTATTACACCTTGATTTTACCATTTTCACCATATATTAATACAGAAAATAAATACCTTTTTAATGCCTTTTTCATCAATAAATTTCCTTTTTTTTTAGCCTGTTTTATCATTTATAAATGCCTTTTTGCCTGCCTATTTTAGTGTTTTTTAGTGCCATAACTTCCGGTCTTATAATCATGCTTACTAGTCATGATTATAATCGTGATTAGGCCTACTTGAAATGTAATATAGCCTACTGAACAGAACAAAATATACCAATATTTGTTTTTCTATGTGGGTGAGGGAGATAAAAGGCAATACTGTGTGAGACGAGTGCCTCCCACAGAGTTGTAAGAGTGACGGGGCCAAAGTCAAGGAACGCTAGAGCCAAAATGGCTGGACACACGGAGTTTGAAGCCATTTAAGTCATAGGATGAGGGAAAAATACATTCAAGGAGAGAGTTCCAGAGCTCCAAGGCAAAGAGAGAGAGATTGTAGAGTAGGCTATCGGTGAGTGGACGGGAGTTAATGAGACAAAAAAAAATCTTTCTTTTCTACTTTGTCTAGAAGTGCTGTGTGAGAGGATACTCCCCACACATGCGAACAATACTCAATACATGACGCACCGTGCCGTACAGAGCAAGAATCTGTGCAGGGGTAATGAACCCCCAGAGGCGGTTAAGGACACCCAGCTTCTGGGAAGCTGTTTTAGTAAGAATGGTAATATGGTCTTTCCATAAGAGATCAGAAGAAAAAAAGACACCAAGAATACTGAGTGAAGATGAAGGATTGATTTGTGTATTGTTGAAATATAAGGACAGACATATGAAATATGTGAGAGTTGTTGACGGGTAGATAAATGGAGAAATCAGGTTTGGGAAGTATTGAAACCAACAATATTTTCTCTGCCCTAATTGGAAATGGTTGATAGATCAAAAGATAAGTGTTCTATGGCTTTATCACATGAGTTTCTGAGTGATTGCATGCTGGGGCATCCTGAAAAATTAGTTGAATTGTGTAAAGTAGAGTCATCAGTATATGAATGGATAGGGCTGGAGGTACAGTTGAGATCATTAATGAAGATTATAAAGAGAACTGAAGATAGAACACGTACCTGAGGAACACCGGAGTTGATAGGTTGAGGAAGTGAACGATGGCCGTCCACAACGACAGCCATGGAACAGTCTGAAAGGAAATTAGAGACAAAGGCACGGATAGAGGGATAGAAACCGAAGGAAGGCAGTTTAGAAATTAGAGATTTGAGCCAGGCTCTATCAAAGGCTTTCGATATCTCTAGAGCAATAGAAAAGGTCTCACCGAAGTCCCAAAAGGAGGATGATCAAGAGTTAGTAAGATGTGAAAGATCACCAGTAGAGCGACCCCAAAGGAAGCCATACCGGCGATCTGTGAGTAGTTTATGAGAAGAGAGATGCTTAAGAAATTTTGAAGTAAGAAAAGTTTAAAATACTTTGGAAATTGAGGGATTGGAGGGTTGAGAGTGGTCACCTTTCTTTGGGACAAATTGAATGAAAGCAAACTTCCAGAAAGAAGGGAAGACGTTAGAGGAGAGACAAATACGGAAGAGTTTGCCTAGGTAGTGGGTCAGCACGGAAGCACAGATTTTTAGTACAACTAGAGGAATGCATATTTATTATTAAGCCCAGAGAGGGCAGAAAGTACATCTTTAAAAGAGATTAGGATATTATCCATTAGTAAGTGAGAGGGGTGCAGAGAGGGAGGAATAGCACCGGAATCATCCAAAGTGGAGTTTTTAGTGAAAGTGTGGGCGATGAGCTCAGCTTTGTTCTATTTTTAGGTATATTGAAAAAGGTACAATTTTACAATTTAGGTTTTTTGATAGATGAAATTGTATGCTGCACTTGAACATAATGGATTCAAGGAAAACATTTAACATAGTTGTCTAGATTTACAAAAATACGAAGCATAAGTTAGTTTTTTACTAAATGAGATTTAGTATTTATTTATTTGCTAATCAAATTTAAATAAAAGAATGGCAAGAATATGTTCTAAAATGCTGGAAATCGTCTACTGGTAATTGTATTTACACAATGCTGGTGGAATATAATTCTACCTAGGTTATAAACTATATAAGGGAATATTTTCCGTATGGAATATAGTATGTACAATTGATCTAAGGAATTTAGAAGGTGCATCGCAATACGGTTGAATCATGGAATGTACTCGTCATTTCCGTGTAAAGCTTGAACATAAATTCATATTTTAATTAAGTTAAATAAAGTACCTGAATTGATATACTACCTAATGAACTTCACTTAATGTAAAGAGCATCATCGAATATGTCAAACCATAATGTAATACAATTCAAATTTTGTGTATACTGAATACTCTGTCTGGTGTAATCGTTAAAGTAATCATGATTATGATTACTTTTTTTAGAATAATCGATTACGATTATGATTACATCCTCAAATATAAGAAAGTAATCGATTACGATTATGATCATATAGTAAATTGTAATCGATTGTAATCGATTACGATTACCCCATGCCTGATATTACGCAGGAGATGGCTGTCTCTCGCTACTAGTTGCTAGTATTTCGTGAGACGTCGGAGAGGGTGGGTGCATTTCGCGTTTCCTCCCAAGTCCCTCCAACATCTCCCGTCATAAATATACAGTTTTGTTACTGGATATTTGCTGTTTACACCTATTTAGTGGTTCTTCAATGTTCACGTGTTCATTATGCAAGTAAAATATATGCATATGGAGAAGAAATATTGCTTTATATGGTAAATATCACAAATTTTGTCAGAATTGAAGGTAACCTTTTCGCACTGGCAGACGTTTAAAAAACATGAATGGGACACTTGGCGGGTTAAGAGATGCTCTACTAGTGATCTTCATTCTTACTCTTGGTTATCCTTCTTTCAGGACTTCGGTTCAACCTTTTTTTACTGCACTAGAGATATCGAAAGCCTTTAATAGTCTGGCACAAATAATTACCCTCTTTCGTCTTCTCTCCGTGCCTTTATCTCTGATTTCCTTTCGAGCCATTCCATAGCTGTGGTAGTGGACGGCCATCAATCACTTCCTCAACCTATCCACTCTAGTGTTCCTCAGGGCTCTGTCCTATCTCCAGATCTATTTCTACAATTCATTAATGATCTTCACTGTAGCTCTAGTCCTATCCACTCATATGCTAATTTACCGTACACTACTCAACTAGTTTTCTACAACATCCCACTATGCAATCGATCTAATACTCACGTGCTGAGATCATAGCACACTTATCTTCTGATCTATCAACTACTTCCGATTTGAGCAGAGAAAAGCTTGTCACTTTCAATGCTTCCCAAACTCAATTTCTCCATCAATTTCCCTGTCTCAACTTATCACACGGCTATCCCATACACAGAAAACAACTCTTCGTCTTCTATCAAAATTCTTCTTATGTTAACTAGGTAAGACCACATCACCACTCATGTTAGTTTGTCACGTAGAATGACAAAAATGATCCATAATATTAGAAATCTTCCGTATAAAGAAAGGTTGAATAAATTAGGCTTACATTCGTTAGAGAGACGCAGAGTTAGAGGGGATATGATAGAGGTGTTCAAGTGGGTTAGTGGGATTAACAAAGCGGACGTGACAAATGTACTAAAGCTCAGTGATAGCGAAAGAACGAAAGAACTCGTACCAATGGTTTCAAATTAGATAAATTTCGTTTCAGAAAAGATATAGGCAAATATTGGTTTGGTAACAGAGTTGTAGATGGGTGGAATGGACTACCAAGTGCTATAGTGGGAGTATAAACGGTAGGGAGCTTTAAGATAAAATTGGATAAGCATATGGACGAGAAGGGGGATCAGCCGGGTTGGGCCAATCAGCGCTCTGCAGACCCCGGTAATCCTGTGTTAATCTCTAACCGTTTTGGTAAGATGATCCTCAGGGTATTAGAGTGTTGAGCCTATAATTGGGCTTTGTAATTGGGGTTGTGTGGGACAGTGATCTTCCTTGCTTAGGCCAATCGGCTTTATGCAGACTCCCATTTTCTTATGTTCTTATGCTAAAGCAGCTTCCCAGAAGTTAGGTGTGCTCAACTGTCTCCGTGGGTTCTTCACCTCTGCACAGCTTCTGGGTCTGTACAGGAGAACAATGTAACCCGTGTATCGAGTAGTGTTCTCATGTGTGGGGAGGTGCAACCCATACAGCACTTCTTTCGAAAGGGTAGAGTCTAAAGCATTTTGTCTCATCAACTCCCTTCCTCTTACTAACTCCCTAAAGTCTCTCACTACACTCCGCAATTATTGCATCTCTCATTCTTCTACTGCTACTACAATAATCAGTGTTCTTCAGAGTTCCCTGTGTATAACTCCACCCTTACAGAGAGTGGGTGGCACCCGTCTTTTCAAACATTTCAACTCCTTAACTGAAGAGTGAACCAATGTTCCTAGTATTTCTTCTACTCAACAAATACATTATATGGAACTCTGTCCCTCAATCTGTCAATCCCTCATCCTATGCCTTAAGCCGTTTCAAACTCCGTTTGTCCAGACATTATGACTCTAACGTACTTTGAATGTTGCTCCCTGTCACTCTTTCAACTGCGTTTGGTCTCCATCATACTCATAGCAATAAAGTAAGATTAACTTAAGTTAGGTCATTTGATAAAGAATCAAAATAAAATTTGGGCGAATTGATTATGACAATAAATAAAGTTGTGGGAAGAAAAAAAAAGTAAAATTTATAACAATGTTATTTGTTGAACTCAACGATAATGTTGATTTCGTTTTTGTATTTAAGTTAATCATGAGAGAAAGTTACTCGTAGAGACAGATTGAGGAATGAAGAGATACGTAGGAGAGTGGGGCAGCAGGAACATTTGTCAGCCAGAGTGGACAGAAGGGTGCTGAGCTGGTATGGTCATGTTGAACGAATGGGAGATGAAAGGCTTACAAAGAGAATATGTGAGTCAGGTACAAGGGGAGATAGAAGGGCAGGAAGACCCCCATTGAGATGGAGAGACTGTGTAAGAAAGGCTTTGGATGATAGAGGAATGACTATAGATCAGGCAGGGGAAGTGGTGGTGGACAGGAGTGAATGGAGAATGCTTGTGAATAGTTGACTGAACACGTGGTCATTTGGAGTAAGGGGTCGGGCGCAAGTTCGACTAGATAATAGTCCATCAGGCGCCTGGCCCGGGGGGACGATTAATATGAAGGGTGTGCCTGGAAGTGTGGTGGGAGGGCTTGTGGCTTTGGCTCCGCTGCATGTCTGCCTGCCGAGATCGGAACCTCTCCGGGTGGTCAGGGGCCGGGGGAGTGCTGGAGCGACCTTGGTAACCCTGGTCTCTGGGTCTTCTCCTGGGTGACCTGGATGTGTGTGAGTTTGTGTTTTTTATCTGTGTTTATTTTTTTGTTTTATGTTGTTTTTGTGTTTTCCCTGTTCTTGCTCTGTCTTGAGTCGGCTACCCCCAAAATGGGGATTGGGCCTGAGCATATAGATAGATAGATAGATAGAATGAGAGAAAGAAGAGTCGGAGAAGATAGAACACATAAACATTAGTAGATAAGAATAATTATAACTGGTAATGCAGCCAATTAATCTAACCATGCCAATTAACACAACAAGATATCCACAAAGCAACAAATATAGATACTCAGAAAAAGCCGGACAATTGTTGTATATCAGCATCACTGACAAAAATAACAGAAAGAAGAATGAGTATGAATGAGACAGCCAACAGCCACGGTTCCGCTATACCACCCAGTAACGTCATGAGGCTAGACGTGCGAGATGATATAGTGGGGTAATAACCCCACTCGCTCTCTCTCTCTCTCTCTCATTCCTTTCATCGTTTTCTGACCGTAGTTTCCTTACATTGAATACCTGCTGAATTACTAAATACAATTCGGCTACACCCCAATATTGGAAATCCTTGTCACTGATATTGAAATGTGAAATATCTCCCTCTCAGACACTCTCTTCAATAATAATTCATTTGTTCCATGATGTCCTCCCTCCATACTCGCTCTTTTAATTACTTCAGTGTTTCATTATTACTCTCATCCATTAATAGTTTTCTGTAGGAAATACCTTTTACCTTTCTTCGATTGGGGGATTGCATGACATACAACACACTTCACTTCCTCCAATGTGTCGCATAGGTAAAGGGTAAAGTTGCAAGTGCTTACGTTTGGCTACTAGAGCGTTCATCTCTGTATTACTCAATGACATTTATCCAACATAGTATTTAAGGGCAACTGCCTTATATTCAGGTTACCACTTGTACCTCCCCATATAATTATGAACATGGCAAATACCAACTAACTCTAGGGTCTTACTTATATTCTAGATGGACACAGGGTGTTAGAAACAGACAACTAATTAAAACGTGCCTGTTATATTAGACAGTCATATATTTAGTTACTCAGTAGTAGGAGGGGATCAGTTTATCAGAAGAGTGTGAGGCATCAAAGATGGTAAAGCATCATCAGTCAGTGGCGAGATCCTTAAATATGGAGGTAGTGATGGATCTGGAAATTGTGTGGACTAGTATGGGAGAAGGAAATAGTGCCAGAAAACTGGAAAGCAGGTATAATTTTCTTGACCAGAATTCGAACCCACTGACTCCGGCATGTTTGTGAATGTTGGGCACCGTATCCACTCGACCATGAGCGGATATAAGGGAAGCAACCTTAGTTCTTATTAGAAGAACCTGTTAACTCCTTGCGACATATATGACGCGATCGCGTCATATGAATAAGTCCACCAAACACTCATATGATGCGATCGCATCATATGGACTTATCTCTATACCTCTCCAATAAGTTTATGACGCAATTTTGCGTCATATGAGCTCAGTAAGTCCGATAAGTTACCATACGATAAAACCGTTGGTGGCAACCTCAGCCTCCTGCGATAATTATAACGGCCGCAGTGTTGTTGTGAGTGTAGTGCGAGGCAGTGGCAATGATCCTGGGGCTCCCCCCTCCTTGGACTTACTGGAACATAATATGTCTGGGGGAGTTAATAGTCTCGTGGAGGACTATGCCTTCATACACGTGGCGAGTTGGTTAGAGTTAAACCATGACTATGTTACACATCCCCCCGCCAACTCGACTATGTAATATGATTTTAATCATTCTGGTACTATTATGGAACCTCTCTGATGACAGAACATATGATGATGTCAGACAGGTTGGGAGAGAGGTATCCTGACCAGGATTCTAACACACTTACTCAGGTATGTTTGTGAAAGTTGGGCACCGTATACACTTGACCATGGGCGGATATAAGGAAAACGACCTTTTATCTTATATGAAGAACCAGGTTATAGTCTCGTGGAGACTGTGTTTGTATACACTTAGCGAGTTTGTTTGGATCCATAACACCACCAGGATGATTCAAATCGTATCACTTAGCCGAGTTGGCGGGGTAAATGTGTAATATAGTCATGATTGAACTCTAGCAAACTCAACACGTGTATGAAGGCATAGTCCTCCACGAAACTATAACCTGGTTTTTCTAATATGAACTAAGGTTGCTTCCCTTATATCCTCTTATGGTTGAGTGAATACGGTGCCTAACTTTCACAAACATGCTTGAGTTAGCGGGTTCGTATCCTGGTCAGTACAATTATACCTGATTTCCAGTTTTCTGGCACTATCTCCTTCTCCCATACTAGTCTACACATTTTCCAGATCCATCACATAACCATGAAAATCCAGATGCGGATGAGTGCTGTTTATTAACATTTTCTCGACATTTCTGGTAAAACATAATTACAGTTCCTAGAATAAAGCGATCGTGTGAAGTGCTAAACGATGAGGAGCAATCATACATGGTTTTGGATAAGGAAGGATTAAAAGAGAAACAATTTCTGGAAAGGAAATTGGGGCGAGGGTAAATGAGAGGTAATAATTATGTGCACGAAAGTACAAATGAGAAAGGTTTAGTTACTAGGAACTATAAACGCCTTGCTATGGAAGCTAAACCTTAAGCTGAATAGCATATGCTGGATTACTCTTCCTTAACCCACAGGACCCCAGCGACGCACGTAATGCGTCGGCAATGTGTGTAACTCTAAACCCCAGCGCCGCAGCACCTGCGTCAGCAATTTCGACCTTATATACTCTTGTCCTATGGTAGCTAGAGGCTTGAGGATAGTATGGGATATACCTTATGATGTTGCCAAACAGTGCTGGTACTCGGCAAACCCCTAATCTAGCCACGCAGGTTATCACGGGCGGATGGGGAAAGCCAGTTTACCCACATATCTCACCACCACTTTTGAGCTCATTTATTCTTGTCCTATGGTAGCTAGAGGGTTCAAATTTATATGGGATATATCTTATGATGTTGCCCAACAGTGGCAATACTTATCAATTGGCAATACCCAAGTCCCGCCGCGGTGGGGAGTGGGGAGAGAGAGCGCGGGAGGAGGGAGGGAGTGGGAGGACTGGGCTGCCTCCCGCCCGGCCAGTTGCCTTGTGTACTTAGTGAGTGTCGGACGTATCTCGTCGCCTTGCGATGTTTATCGCTCCCCTAATGCTCCCCATGAAATAGTTGACTCCCCACCAAGTGGCGAAGAGGAGGAGGATGATGACCCAGACCATATTAAAATTCCGCCAGGTCATGGTAGGGGTAAGAAGAGACGAGAGAGTGTTTCATGTTGCTAGGTACACAACAAGCTTGGCGATGTGTACACTGGTCCTCCTCCAGTGCCCCCACTCCTGCCTCCACCACCATCTCCCCTGTCTCCCCACTAAAAATACTTCAAAACCCATATTTCTAAGTCAAAAGTGCCTAAAACAATGTGTAATACTCATATTCTATCTACAACACATACAGTAAAATATAAAATCAATAAACAGTGCATGAGGGAGGCATGGAATGAAAGGGAAAGTTATGGGAGAGTGGGGTGTCTGTCAGCTGGCCTTGCGTGTACGTGCGTGAGTCCATGACCAAGATGGCCGCCAGCCCTCCAGTCGCCATGGTAGGACGCCCGCGGGACTTATAAAACTTGAATCTATGCACTTATCACACAGTAACTTCACTTACAATGACATTATGTGATACATGTTGCTAATATATGAACTATGAAGACACACATGATGCTCGGGTGGTGTAAATAACCGTCACTCGAAAACTTTACGCATCGTACATCTGCCATGCTGCCACGCTCAGCTGTGGTGGTGCGGGCGGAAAGTTTGAAGGCCGCCCTTCATCAGCTGATGGTTGAAGCTGCCCCCCCTCCCCCCCCTTCCCACCCTAGGACCCCCAAATGACCGAGGTGAGTGTTTTTTTGTATGCTATTCATCATTTCTCACCTATTTCAGCTATTTAAGCAAATACAAAACAATTTACCAAATCGGCTGGTCTCACATCGTACTTTTATTAATTAGCTGGTGTTCAGTGGGTTAACTATACAAACATGGTTGGGACTTGTTTGACTTTCTTTTGCTTTGTTTATTAAGAGGTAGATGATCAACAGCATACTTCCAATTTGCAATATTTAGTGAACACAAAAATCAACAGCTCCAAAGACTTTGAACTCGGCGAATTACACCAGGCGGGAGTTCCTGCTTAAGTATTAACTCTTTCACGCTTTTATGACACAGAGGTTGCCAGATTAGCTATAAGAAATAGAGTTCTCTCACTCTTATAATTACCTCTCCAAAATTTGGTTTCCACCCACAGCTAACTCAAAGACAACTGCAGAGGTTGAAGTAACTAAACTAAAAGTTTCTAAATACCCCTGATGGTAACAAAGGCCTTAAAGTATCCATAATAGACTCAAAATTGCGTCATAAGCGTGAAAGGGTTAATGCCTTACAAAAACTCTGTGGAATAGCTTATGCCTAATCTTAATTATTCCAAATTGACAATGCAATAGATGAACCTCCATTCTGATTAGACTTATACATCTCGATTGAGTGAGTGTCTGGTAGGCGCCCGATAACTTATAAGTCATGTGATATTAGTAACTAATATAGCGCTGCCAGATGATGGAGTTAATTTGTTTCCACCGACTTGTATGTAGTCGGTTAGTTTATCAGTATAAACCTATTGTTGTGGATGCACGCTAGACACTCCACCCTGCTCGGGAATTGAACATGGGCATTTTTATTTGTGAGCTGAACACGCTAACAATTCATTGCAGACTCTCACTGTATATTTAAGCATATTATGGATATGTGATAGTATATTTAAATTGACTAAGACCATTATGGTTTCGAGATGAATACCATATACCGTATTGATATGATTTATTCATTTATGGACTTTGTATATTTCAAGACGTCTAATCGATATATGCAAGGAAACGGGACGGAAATCAATGTCAATGGACCGACACATGTGAGACACATTTCATATTTATTAGTGGCCCCTTCATCATTGACGATAGGCCTATTACATAATAGCTACCTTTCAAACCCTTGTGTTAGCTGTTTGAAACACCCGCCGCAGGAAGAGAAGAGGAGCCAACTTCGTAAGGGTAGGCTTATTCTCTTACAGAATCGTCCTTATGATTGGGTACTCACTACGAAAAACTTTGTAAATAATACAAAAATAAAAATCAATTTAAGAACTGCTATGATCAGGCTTCCCAATTTGTGGATATTTTCCCATGTGCAGCCAGACGCTTTTCTTCTAGCGTCATCACGCTCTTCCTCTTCCTGCGTCCGTGCTGTGTAGACGTGCGCCGTCTCTCTTCATTCTACATTCGTTCGCCTCTTAGTGATTCTTTTGCTCATTTGTATTTATCTGAGACGTTCTAGAATAGGTTTAGATTAGTTAGTACGGTCGTCCCCATTGGCACGGTCTCAGGAAGTGTGTTTAATATAGGGTACAGTGTTAAGCGTCCATGCGGTCCGCATCGGATCTGGGCGCCCCTTGTTTTATCTTTTCCTTTTCAGCATTTAGCTTTGTCTTTTAGCTAGTTAGGAGGCTTCGTGAATGCTGGGCTCGACTACTTGGCTGTCAAATTGGATGGGTGCAGCTAGTAACCTCTTAATTTAACAAACGCTTTGGTTCAAGAGTTGTCACACGTGGTGTGGAACTTTCTGGAGTGCTTTTGTTTATGCTTTCCCCTTTGGCCTGGGGCGTCGGTGTGGCTGTTGGCGGTTTCATCGCGGGAGCTACGAGCTTCGCGGATCGTCATGTTACTGCCCTAGGCCTCGTGGCTAGCCTCGGTTAGGGGTTTTATGACTATGGCCAGGATGTATTATTAATTATTGAATTAAATAATATGTGTAGCCTTAAGATAACCTTCTTTTCATGTTGTGATTTGGCATGATTGGAAGGGGTCAGGAGACGTCCTGGATTACTATTAATATTGGGTGTATTATTCGCTTGGTTTGTCAAGTGCGTAACACTCTATGGGTTTGGTGTTTTCCTCCGGCGGAGTATTGTCAGTAATTGATGCCGGAGGCTCGCCTCGGCGAGCAGGGAATAGATACAAGAAACCCAATCTGGTCAGTGTACCATTATGATTCTCCGGCAGAAGATCTTACTCTCCAATGGTGTTTCCGGCTTTGCCTAGATACCCTCATGCGGCAGAATACGTTCATCATCCCAGCGGACAATGCCTAGTGAGACTATAAGACTATAAAACTATCACTCCCCACTACGGGATCAGATGGTTACATTAACATATTCTTGAGGAATGTTAGTAATTATGGGCGTATTGATAATAAGTATATCATACATAGCAGTCCTCCTACATTAATGGAAAAGTGCATCAGCAGACTTTACATAAAGGTGAATCCGGCGGAAAATTAGAATTATCTGGTGTTGCGACCTCTAGTTTTCCGGCGGATTCAGGATATCAACTGTGTGAGTCTCGGTTTATCTTTATGAGCATTGATTCTTGGAAATGTTCATCCAGGTCACCACACAGCGTTTCGCAGCACGGCCCCAGGTAGGGGGGGCCGATCCGGTGTGTGTGTGTGTGTGTGTGTTTTTTTTTTTTTTTTTTGCCAACATGGTTTTAGTTACGCTCTGCTCAACACCTACTTGTCAAGGGGTCCCAGTTTTCCACCATCGTTTGTGTGTGAAATGTGTACAGTGCTTAGACCGCTCTAGAGGAACATGGTTGTCCAAGAAACGCGGCGTGTGTGTAGATCTGCGGAGTGGCCTATTAGTCCACCGGGACCTTTCTAGTAAAATTGCCTTAACAGAAATTAAAGCAACCTATAACTCTTATACGAAAGACGTGGCACACAAAGCACTCAATTGCGATGACGAGGAACTTTGGGAATATCTAATTGTCAAAAGTATTCAGAAATCTCCATCAGTGCGATCTAGTTCTAGCAAGTCTAAATCAAAACCGAAAATAGTATCCAAAGAACTAATCAGTAGTAGCGATTCAGACTTATCTCAGGCAACCCCCCCAAGCCGTTCCACGAGGGCACGGTCACCATCTCCGCGTGACGACCGACCAAGATCTAGGTCGAGGTCGCCGCTTAAGGGGACCGACCGGTTAATTTAGGCTTAAAAAACTTGAAAACCTGAAAATACCAAGAGGTGTTTACTCAACAAGAGTCCAACATCCCTTCATAAGCCAGTGAAATGTTATTAGTGAAATCCCATTGGATTTTTTTTTTTTTTATGATTTCCAAACTTTTCTTGTNCCCCCCGGCTGTTCCAAGAGGGCACGGTCACCATCTCCGCGTGACGACCGACCAAGAACTAGGTCGAGGTCGCCGCTTAAGCAGTCCTCTACATCCGCAGGGTCGTCAAGACCTCTTACCAAGAAGAGGAAAGCGGAAACGCCGGCATCTACCACGCCGACACAAAGATGGAAAGGATATAAACATAGTACCCGTACGGAGTCTAAGGGTTCGAGCCACCGGCAAACGCCGGGGTCTCGTCCTCCGTCCTCCGCTTCCACCTCTACCAGGCTTAATGTCCAATCTGGCAGTTCAGAGGTGGAAACGGAGGACGTAGTGTCGACTCCCAGGGATAGCTCGAATGAAATACCCATTATGTCTAGCTCTATTAGGCAGGATTTTTCCAAACCTCGTGTACAACATCAGGTGGGGTCAAACTAGGGTCCCGGCACCGGTATTGACAGAGCAATATCGTGGTTACCCGGCGGGCGAACATTATACTGTGTGTGGTACTTAAAGACCAGAACCTAGAATAGACACAGGGGCTCATGATGTGTGGAGACATGCTGTGTCAAGTCAACCGGGATCCTCAGGTATAAACCCGGCAGGTGCTAGTCTTAGGCAGGATGTTGATATTCCTCAAGAAACATTACCTTCCTCTGTACCAGATTTAAATTGGGCTGGCTTTGAACAATCAGTACTTTTTGAGGCACAACAAAACCCGGAAGGTATGGAAGAGGTTGAGGTAGGGCAAGAGGAATTAGAGATTTTATCCTCCGCCCAACCCTGCCGCCAAGTTAGTGAGTCAGAAGGGGAATCTGTAGCTTCTAAAGAATCTCAATATGTCACTAAAGATGATTTAAATAGGATGTTCGAATCATTGGTACAAAGATTTCAGATGCAGCCACCGGTGATGGAAACTACACCATCCGTACCAGCGGCTCCGCCATCCGTACCGGCCACTCTGCCGACAGGGTCTGTCCGTCACTTGGCACCTGTTCAGATTTCTGCTCCACCAATTGTGCAAGCCCCATTAACTTGTATATTTGCTGTTCTTATCACATCAACATTAACAACTACTAACGTATGGGCTATCACTGATGTAGTCCCTCCACCTTTGGAAAGAGTCCCTATTCAAAAGAGCCCTATGCCCCTATTGTACGGTCCGGATCTTTCATGGGTAACTGTTATAGCTCAAAATCCCTCTAGTGCACAGCAGACGATTGCGGGAGAGCGTCCGGTTCCAGGTGAGTGGACTATTCAAATTAATAAAACTAGAAAATTAAGAGCTAAGGACTCAGCTGGTAATATTGTGGATGTGTCAGTGAAAGCCATACCTAATGTTTATGCTTATGACTATTTTGTTTATGCCTCCACCCCGGCTCTTCCACCTGCCTCCTCTGCACGCTTATGCGCAGACTGGACTAAGACCGATGGGCTGAATGACGTAAAAGCGCTAGCTTCTCTCACGCTGGAACTGGATGCAGTTCCGGTTAACGATTAGTTCGGCAACCCAGTACTGCAGATGGGCAGGTGGGACCAGGTCCGTGGGTGGACTGGGAATCTGAGGCTCAGCATTTTGCCTTGTCAATCACATCTAAAACGTCACACCAAATTCCACAAGAAACTCGCTCGTGGTTTTCCCTCCCGGTTGATAAAGCCGGAGGGGTACCCCCAGCTATTATGAGTTTTCTTTCAGCTCCTAAATTATCTTTGTGGGAATTATCGAAGCCCTTTTCAACTCCATCCCTGGCGCAACTAGACAAAGATTTTAAGTTGCGTCAGAAGGATTTGAGATTATTTTTGCAACTACTGCTGAGCCGCCAGATAGCTCAATCACTCATCAGAACTATAGAAGTCGTGAATGACTCCGACACTAGAAAAGCCATGGAGTTATCACAGCGCTTAATGCTCCAAAGTTCTATACAGTCACTGGGCGAAGTCAGCATAGCCTTTGTTACGATCCAGGTTCTCAAAGACACAGGGCTCTTCAACATTGGACTAGATAATGGCAAAATGCAACAACGGTAACACTAGATCCAACCCCTGCCTTAAACACTGGAAAACAAAACACCATTACCGCCCTGAGTCGTGCCTGGACAACGAGGTATCCTATGACTCGGTAACTGGTGCACACACACTAGGCTGACGCTCGATGAAACAGCCTATTCTCAAACAGTAAAAGATTACTCGATTAGGTTACACAAAGAAAAGATAGTTAACGTGATTAATTAGCGTTACGGTAGATACTCAAATAACTGGCACTCCTGTATTAAAGAAAGTGCAATGCTAGTCCTGCAACATTAACTGGAAACTTCTGAAATAAGTCTGATGCTGGGAAGATATTCGTAAAGAATCTTGAACAATTATAATGCAGAATACGGGTCACAATAAATACTAGGACATATAGTAATAATAGGCAGGCGAATAATAAAGACTGGGCAAAGGTAGTAATGCTCGACAACTAAAGAAATGCTTCATGACACAACGCAACAGCCTACTAGGGTTGTGCAACTCAACAACAACCTCGGCTCAAAAGTGCAGTGAATAATAATGCTGCATACATATAATAATGGGGCTTATCTCTAACCAGTGTCTGCTCAGTTAATAAAGTCTAGATGGGGTATCAAGGCAGGGCAACAATGGGCGAGCATGCGGCTCGTAGCCTAACATTGTCCGAAGGTGGTATAATGAAGATTACGTTATATGACGGGGGATGCTCTCTTGATAAATCTAGGTCTCTAGTACCTAGTTCTATCCTGGCGATCCCTCAGAAGTCAACACAAAGAGGCAGCACTATGTTGTGAGGGATAGGCTATGGCCCTCTCACACCACAGCGCTGTGCTCGCAAAGTAAACCCACCCGAAGACAACTTAGGTTCCCACAGTACCTGTCGATGTCGTGCAGGGCTTAGCTAACACTGCACACATCGGAGACAACGACACAGTAACCTTACCCCCAGTCTAGTTTTAGATAACCAAGCAGAATCACTCAACACCTTGCCAGGGAGACATATACCGGTCTACAACCTTCCCGAGAGAGGACACATACGGAACAGTCCGTCTCTCCAAACCTCAATAAAGCCTAATACCTCCTTAACCTAATACATGGAAATCTCTGAGAGCTTCGCGTACAATACGACTGGTCGACGGTGAACGTCTATGCTGAAACCAGAAGGGATGTTGAGTTTAATAAAGATTAGAGAATGAGAAAGGAGAAGTCGAGAGAGAGAAATAGTATGCAAAGTGGCGAGTATGGGGGACAGAATTGCAAAGGATGTAGGCGATATGCATGTCAGGCAAGCTCTGAGCTGGTAAAGAACATGAGGCCGCAATGGGAAGGGACTAGTTGACCACCCGGCCGCCAATGCCGTCAGCGCCCAAGCGAGCCGCGTCATAGCTCACCCCGCTGCCAGGTGTACTCCCTCACCCTCTCTCGCTCGCCTCCCACACAAGCAACATTTATATTATAGCGAATATAAAATATAAGGCGCGGTCACAGACCAAAACAAAGACCATTTCTAGACTCTCTGTGGCAACACAACACTAATTACATAAAGCAGATCATTCTAGGACAACTGTAGCCCATCTCCCCATCCTGGCGAGCGCTAGCGAGCTGCAATGCCCCACGCAACCATTCTGCTAACGCCGGGAGGCGTCACACCCCCCCCAAGATATGGGACACTCAACCATGAGCCCATATCTGAACAGGCAGAATGTCGCTAGAATCTGCCACTCCTAGCCACTCTGCCACTCATGGAATACAAGCTCAGTCTCCTAAAAAAAAATACAACATTTATATATAAAACAAAATCTTATCACCCTTCCCAAATATAATACATTAATTCATAACATTGTGCTCCCAGAGCGAGCTTTAAGAAGCACAGCCTACTGAGGGAAAATCATCTGCACTCAGTACTCAGCTACAATATTATCTTAAAATTAATTATCAAAAAGAAAGAGTTTTTATTTAATTTTTCATATTTTATTTTAATGTTGTTTTTGGCGGCTACTATAGATGTAGCCTAATTTTCTTCTAATCAAAGCCAACAACTCCTGCCCTGCGACCCTACGCTGATGCTACACACGCGAGCCAACAAGCACCAGCGCTACACCGCGAGCCAAGACAGGAGGCTATACCAACATACTGTGGTAGCCTACCCCGGATCCTCCACCCGCGACAAACAGTCCGCAATCACATTCTCACAACCGGCAATATGGCGAATGTCTAATTTGTACTCTTGCAACATGAGCGACCATCTGGTCTGCCTCATATTCCGGTTGTGGAATTGATTGAGGAATTTAAGCGGGTGGTGGTCGGTATACACTACCACGACTGGCCCATATGCAGGAACATAGACCTCAAAGTGTCTGAGCGCTAACACGATTGCCAGCAGTTCCTTTTCAACAACCGAATAGTTTTTCTGTGCTGAATTAAATTTCTTTGAAAAGAAACTGACTGGATGCTCAAGACCTTCCTCGTCTGTCTGCAAAAGTACGGCACCAGCCCCTACTCCGCTGGCATCAGTCGCCAACTGAAATGGTCGTTCAAAGTCCGGGGCCCTGAGGATAGGGTGAGTGCATAAAAGGTGTTTAACTACTCGAAACGCCTGCTCACACTCAGGTGCCCAGCGGAACTTTTTATCTTTGGCTAGTAGATCGTCAAAGGAGCTAACACAGTAGAATAGCCTCTTATAAAGCGGCGGTAATACCCAATCATGCCCAAAAATCTCATGATCTGCCGCTTGGTGGTCGGCCTGGGGAACAAGTCGATAGCCTGTATCTTCTGTTGGGGCGGGCTCACCTGCCCTAACCCAACCACAAACCCCAGATACTGCACCATGGCTTGCACAAAGTCACACTTGCCCAGATTAACCCTTTATTAGCGGGGTCGGACTTAAGTCCGGTACGAGATAATTGGACTAAATGGCGGGGTCGGACTTAAGTCCGTGGGTGTATTCCCATCCTAATTTAGGTGGAAAGCGGAACCTGGTGGTCAGGCGGTATACTACAAGGGCCCACCCACATATCCCCACTGCGTGACCGTGACTCAGTGACCCTCAAGCAGCCATAATGGAAGGTCAAGATTTGCCCGTGTTCGATTCGGTGGCCGCCATCCCTAGTGCGTCGCGCCACCCTACTAACCACGCCCGGCTTACCACCCAGGAACTAGATATCATGCTGAACTCTTCAGAACTTTCTAATAAGCTGTTGGATGAAACCATCGAATGTCTGGGTGAGAGTTTTGGTAGTGTGGATGACTCGGAAGACGAAAATAACCCGATCATAGGCTTTCATCCCAAGCATAATTTGCGTGGGGTTGATGTTGAGGTTTATGTTGGACAGACCGTTGACCATATTGAAGACGTTCCTGACGAAGAACATACTGGTGTGGGTGTTGGTAAGTACAATTTATATTTTATAATTGCTTGAAAGTTTGATTGCAAGCATTTTATCACCTTACGAGCGGGTGGTGGAGTATATTTCCCTGTGCCGCCCAGCGGGTTTTTTTTTTACCCTAAATGGGGTTGTTTAGTGCTCTTTTTCATGCATAAACAAGACCCAGAGCGTAATACAAGTATGTATCCCTGAAAGGGCGTAAATTGAGCTTTCCAATGACACCCGAACCATCCTTCTACGATCATTGGTTGTCTTTCAACGATCGTGCAACACGAGTGCAAAACCCTAAACTACGGTAAATATCCTTATATAATTCCCTGTAGTAGGTCCACGGCGGCTGTGACGAGCGGTCAGGAGGTACATTATGCTCTAATCACCGCTCCGCTCTCTCTCAGAGCACATTACGTCCTCAAAATTGCACTCTACAAGAAATGTCCTTTGCATTTTATAGCGTATTATTTGCAGGCGTTCGGTAAATTTCTCACGATAACCAGGGTATACGGTACATTTCTCACGATAATATAAGCAACAACGAAGCTTGGCGAAGATTGTGGTCTACAATATACCTTTTTATAATTGCATGTGACCTTGTAATTGCTTGAAAGTTTGATTGCAAGCATTTTATAGCGTATTATTTGCAGGCGTTCAGTACATTTCTTACGGTAATACAAACAACGAAAGATTGAATATTTGTGCTTGGCATTATATGATTGTGGGGAACAGATGTAGGCCTACCGTATATATTATTTTATCATAATATATGATACATATGTAACATTGTTATATTATCACGACACTCTCTCTCTCTCTCTGTCTCACTCTCTTTGTTTCTACACCTTTGTACTCCTTGGTACTCTCTTTCTCTGATGTAGGCCAGGGCACGCCCCTAACTAATCTTCTCTTCCCTCCCAGGGAAAAATCACACCTAGCAGATGTTCTTGACCTCTCTCTCTCTGTCTGTCTCTCTACCTATATATACATTTATAATTGCATGTGACATTGAAATTGCTTGAGAGTTTGATTGCAAGCATTTTATAGCGTATTATTTGCAGGCGTTCGGTAAATTTCTCACGATAACCAGGGTATACGGTAAATTTTTCACGATAATATAAGCAACAACGAAGCTTGGCGAAGATTGTGGTCTACAATATACCTTTTTATAATTGCATGTGACATTGAAATTGCTTGAGAGTTTGATTGCAAGCATTTTATAGCGTATTATTTGCAGGCGTTCAGTAAATTTCTTACGGTAATACAAACAACGAATTTTTTTATATTTGTGCTTGGCATTATATGATTGTGGGGAACAGATGTAGGCCTACCGTATATATTATTTTTTCATATATATATGATATATATATGTGACCTTGAAATTGCTTGAGAGTTTGATTGCAAGCATTTTATAGCGTATTATTTGCAGGCGTTCAGTACATTTCTTACGGTAATACAAACAACGAAATTTTTTATATTTGTGCTTGGCATTATATGATTGTGGGGAACAGATGTAGGCCTACCGTATATAATATTTTGTCATATATATGATACATATGTAACATTGTTATATTATCACAACACTCTCTCTCTGTCTGTCTAATCCTCTCTGGGTCTACCTATATATACTTGTATAATTGCATGTGACATTGAAAGTGCTTGAGAGTTTGATTGCAAGCATTTGATAGCATATCATTTGCAGGCGTTCAGTAAATTTGATAAATATATCAAAATAAGTCCTGTGGGACTATGAAATAGCTATTATTAGACAAGGACAATATTTTGTTCATCCCTCCACTGGAACATCAACAACAATGTCAACAACGTATCGCCGTCGGCAATCGTAAGATTCAGAGTCGTAAAGATTCAAGGACGAGCTCAATAGAAAATGAATGAATGAAATGAATGAGTGTGCAGTACTGCCAATACGTATAGCGACTTCCGCTAGATCTAGAGACCTTTACTTCGATCTAGCAGCAATGACTTACACTAGCGGTTTTGTTTTGAAATTTCAGAACAATTTCGAAGTGATATTATATGGATTTTGCCAATTCATATTTCTAGTGGTATTTATCATGTCTTACATCTAACAATATATGCTAGCGGATTTAACTTCAATTGGTAACCCTCCCGCTCCATTCGGCTCGAAGAAAATCGATAATGGTGGCACTTTAGTAAACAGGTGATAAACATAACCGCATGCGTATCGGTTTGGTGTATCGGTATTATGGTAAGTTGGCTACCTACTATTGTTTATAAGATATAGTAAGTAATGATAAGTAAATTATTATATATTATATATAAAACAAAAACAAAATTCCTGCAAAGCAAGCGAAACAGAGAGAGAGAGAGAGAGAGAGAGAGAATGCAGAAACTGAACTGAACAAAGAGTGAAAAAGATATAATAATACAGACATTTTTACAAGCAAATAAAGAAAGGGATTATAGAAAATAATAATGAGAATTACATATACGGATGAGGAAGAGTGAGAGAGAGAAAGAGCGAGAATACAGAAACTGAACTGAAGAAAGAGAGTGACAAAAATATAATAATACAGAAATATTACAAGCAAATAAATGAAATAGACGGATTAGTTAGAGAAAATAATAATGAGAAATACATATACGGATGAGGAAGAGGGAAAGCGAGCGAGCCAGAGAGAGAGAGAGAGACAGGAGGCGTGAGAGAGATTAGAGAAAATAGAGAGATTGCAAGCATTTTATAGCGTATTATTTGCAGGTGTTCAGTAAATTTCTTACGGTAATACAAACAACGAAAGATTGAATATTTGTGCTTGGCATTATATGATTGTGGGGAACAGATGTAGGCCTACCGTATATATTATTTTATCATAATATATGATACATATGTAACATTGTTATATTGTCACGACACTCTCTCTCTCTCTCTCTCTCTCTTTGTTTCTACACCTTTGTACTCCTTGGTACTCTCTTTCTCTGATGTAGGCCAGGGCACGCCCCTAACTAATCTTCTCTTCCCTCCCAGGGAAAAATCACACCTAGCAGATGTTCTTGACCTCTCTCTCTCAGTCTGTCTCTTCCTCTCTGGGTCTACCTATATATACTTTTATAATTGCATGTGACAGTGAAATTGCTTGAGAGTTTGATTGCAAGCATTTTATAGCGTATTATTTGCAGGCGTTCAGTAAATTTCTTACGGTAATACAAACAAGCGAAACAGAGAGAGAGAGAGAGAGAGAGAGAGAATGCAGAAACTGAACTGAAGAAAGAGTGAAAAAGATATAATACAGAAATATTACAAGCAAATAAATGAAATAGAGGGATTAGTTAGAGAAAATAATAATGAAAATTACATATACGGATGAGAAGAGAAAGAGAGAGAATACAGAAACTGAACTGAAGAAAGAGTGAACAAGATATAATAATACAGAAATATTACAAGCAAATAAATGAAATAGAGGGATTAGTTAGAGAACATAATAATGAGAATTACATATACGGATGAGGAAGAGAGAAAGGGAGCGCGAGAGAGGGAAAGCGAGCGAGCCAGAGAGAGAGAGAGAGACAGACAGACAGGAGGAGTGAGAGAGATTAGAGAAAATAATAATGAGAATAATATATACGGATGAGGAAGAGAGAGAGAGACAGAGCGCGCGAGAGAGGGAAAGCCAGCGAGCCAGAGAGAAAGAGAGACAGACAGACAGGAGTGAGAGAGAGAAAGAAAGAGAGAGAGAGAGAGAGAGAGAGAGAGATAATGCAGAGAATACAGAAATAAGGAGAAATAAGAGAAAAATAAGACCGATTACCGAAGGAATAGTAGACGCGCGCGAGAGGCCGAAGTCAGGCCAAAGCGAACGCATCCGAAC
>JAGKTK010013213.1:1783-26717 GCA_018397895.1 Paralithodes camtschaticus | reverse complement strand
GCTGCCCGCTCTCTCTCTCTCAACTTCACACTACAATGCATCTTATATTCTACTCATGATATAAAATACTTCCCGTTGTCACATACGAAAATAAAGACCACCACTGGACTGTCTGTAACAATGCAAGTACTATGAAAGAAAGAACAACATTCTCTGATAACTGTAGCCCCTTTCACTGCCCTGGCGAGCGCTAGTGGCTAACGAGAGGCGATTCTGCCAACGCTGGTAGGCGTCACACCCCACCCAAGATATGGGACGCTCAACATTAGGCGAGCACCATATCTGACAAGGCAGAATGCCGACAAGACCCGCCACAACCAGCCACTCCACCAGAAATGATGTGCAAAGCTCAATCATAAATAAAACAAAATTTTAGCTTAAATAAAATCTTATAACCCCTCCCAAATATAATAGTATAATTTTAGCCTGTTATGCTCCCTGAGCGACCTTCACAGAGCCCAGCCTACTAAGTGAAAGATAGGTTCAACTTAGGACTTTAGCTATAACATTGGCAACTTACAATTAACTATAAAAAAGAAAAAAAAATTATGTGATTTTTGTATTTAATTTTAATGTTGTTATTGATGGCTGCTCTACAGGGGCAAGCCTGATTTTTCTCCACTCTCAACACACACTGACTGAACGGCGAGGGTTCTCCTGCAAACAAACCCTCCCGTGACAAACAATCAGCCAAAACATTATCAGTGCCCTTAGCATGCCACACATCCAACTTGTGTTCCGGCAGCAAAACAACACCTGACACTGATAAACTGCCCAGTTCATTACAAGATTGGCACTTCTCTTCGCTCATTCCGGCAACGGGGCCTGCCAATAACCTTTCACTAGTTCTACCTTCGTGACGAGCGAGGCAGCCCCGATGCGGTTTATGGTATTGTCAACTCTAAGTAATGGATAGGAGTCTGTCAGGGATAATGCTTCAACACTCTTGCAATCACCATACACACGGATCTTGCCACTCAACTCAGGTTGCAAACTCACTGGCAACGACCACTCACGATATCCTTTATCCCTCAGACCCATTTTCCACATGTCGTCTAGCTCTGTTTTCACGACAGGCTGTTGAGCAGGATTTATACGGTAGGGAACTAACTTGAGCCTTGCACTGTCTCCAGCCTCCATGTCGGATTCTACCCCGTACATCAGGCCTGGAGAAGCAACAAACATGCGGATGTACTGCCACAGCCTAGTAAACAACTCCTCTTGTCGCTTAGGAACAAGAGGTTGCAACTTATCTCGCAGAACAACATGCCTAGTGCCCTCCCACAACCCAACCGAGACCGCAGCTTCTAAACTAAAGTCTCCCTCCTTCTCCACCTTAGTCCCTAGAACAGCCAGGTCATGAGAGAGACAATCAGTACCACCTGTGCAATCACTCCCATAGTTCATAATTGCTAAGGCTTCCCCGCCGATACCATACATGCGCACCCCCGCATTCCTTACGACTACATCTGCCTGCGCAGATCACCGCCTTCAGCGACATGGCCAGATATAGTCGGTCTATGGTAGGGCTGTTGCATTCGACTAGAGCAGCATTGGGATTATATGCGACGACCGGGCACATCCACTCCACAGCCAACCTCACCAATCTGCTCAACGTCCTTTTTCTGACCACCACCCTTGGCAGCCATGGGTCGACCCTGGCCTGACAACCATGCCAAAGCCTCGTCGCCCACCTTGAACCACCGAAACAACGAGACTAACGGTCTATAAACACTCAAGTGACCTGCCCGCGGAACATCTTGCACCGCCTGAGTTGTGAGGCTCGGGTGCTCAGCACGACCAATGGGGTATGAACCGAGCTGGTGCTGGAGCGCCGCACACTACTGCTCAGGCAGGTGCTCTAGCGCTTCCACAGCCACCAGACTCGTGTCCCCCGCCCACTGCTCCGCCGAGACATGACAATCCCAACTCTCCTCCACCTGTGCCCTACTGCCCCCCTCTCCTTCTCCACCTTGGCCGCTGCAGACCAACGCAGGGACAGTAGGCTGCTCAGGTGGTTGCCTCACAAACTCCTCCAACAGGTTCACATGACATGTTTCCCCGTCCTCGTGTTCAATAGTCCCGTTCCCACAACTCTCCTCCACCTGGGAACTACTCTGTCGCGGAGTGCCATCACGCCCAACCATGTCCCTAGGGGTGACAGGTTCTGGGGCCACTCTGGAGCTCACCTCTGGGTCAAGTACTAAGTCGCTAAGGAGAGCCGTTGGAGCAAAACTCACAAAACTCCCAACTTTAGCTTTCTCCCTCCGACCGTTCCTCCGCTGGTCTAGAGACTGAGGAATAGGCTGTGACACTTTAGATGCACGAGATCGGGTGACAACACATGCCTTCTGCTGTGGTTGACACCTCTCGACCAACTCCTGCCCCTCCATACTCACGTCGGCCGCCCTCTCGGCACCGACTAAGGGTGGAACCTCAGAAGTAGGCACCGCAAAGTCGTTGCCGAGAAGAAGGTCGACGCCCTCTACTGGCAGTTTCTCCACTATTCCAACATCCAACTCTCGTGTCACACCTTCAACCTCCAGCTCTACTCGAACCAACGGGTATGACCTTGTAGCATTAATACCCTGCACCACAACCACCCGTGCTGCGTTTATAGGTTTGCCTGTAAAGTTTTTCATCAGAGTCTGGGATGCACCAGTATCACGCAACAACTCCAACCCATGCTTGCAACCAGCCCAACTCACGCAGCCACGCCCTCTATGGTCGCAAAAAGCATCGCGGACAGGTTTCGAGCCTTCCGGACACCTCTTCACTGGCTGTGCCCCCGCATCTGACATATCACCCTGGGCAAATGCAGAAGACCTCAGAGACACCCCAATGTTGGTGGCCAAAGACACGACTGCAGTCGGTTGGTTACTAGGGCAGGAACGTGCGAAATGCCCTTTGTTATGACACTTAAAACACTCTACTTCACCCTTGGACTTCCCCTGAGGTGGGGAAGGGCCCTGACCTCTCTTAATCGGGACGGTTTTAGGTTTGTGATCAAAATTGGTATCATTGCTCTTACTCTCGTTATTAAATGTTGTGTCACTGACTCGGGTGTTACACCCCTTGTTAACTGCATCGGTCCGTTGTGCAGACCCGCACCCACGAATCAGTGACATTCTCAGGTCAGCCATCTCAGCTGCCTCTTGTAGAGTTTTAGGACGTTTCTCTTTGAGGTTCAAAGTCAGGTCGCCGCCTGTGCACTTGAAAAATTGCTCTAGAAGGACTAACTGCTCAAGCTATCCGAACGTCGTCACCTTCTCTGACCTCAGCCAATTTCTTAATGCATCAGACAGTTCCCGGGCATGTTCTAGAAAAGTGCACTCACGACTGTTCGTAACACCCCGGAACTTCAACCTATATGTCTCTGGTTGTAACTCGTACGCCCGCAGAACAGCTTCCTTCAGTACCTCATAATCGATGCAAGACTCCAAGGGCAACGCATCATATGCCTTGAGTCCTTTGCCAACCAATCTAGAGGAAACAAGAGTTGCCCACTTAACCTCGGGCCATTGGTGCTCCCGGCACTTCTTCTCAAAACGCAGGAAAAATTCGGTGACACCCGACTCGTCAAATCCGGGAATACCTTAAGAAGGTGCGATAAAGACTGATCAAGACCTCGATTCCCAGAACCGAGACACTGTCTTGTTGACTCCAACCGAGACTTCTCAAGGTCTTTGTCTGCACAGTACTTCGTAGCCTTCATCTTAGCCATCTCAATCTGGAAGAGCATATCTGCAGTTAAACCTTGAGGAGGAGGAGATGCAACAATTGGAGACCCACCCAAGTGCAAACCACGCTGCCAGTGAGCATCGGCCTGCGGGAACGTACCCGGCTCCGGAGCCCGAGGGGGCGCCATGGTAGGAGTCGAGTGGAATGGGGGCTGGGCCGAAGGTGCCCCAGCTCCCGCTCCACCCGAAGCCCCACGCACCCCGCCGAGCACCCAGGCCACCAGGTCACCTCTCGACATGCTGCTAGTGCCCACATGCCCCATGACCGTGGCCAAACACTGGAGACCATACCGATCAATCCCCGATACCCGGTTAACAGTAATAGGCATCTCCTGAAACTTCCTTGCATCCTCCTCACTAGTTATTACTCTAATGCCTTCTATCAAACCCCGCTGCTGCACCTCAGAGTAGTGTCCACCGAAAATTCTCAACGTTTATAAAAAAAAGGAGTACCTAAACTCTCATGTAGCACTATTCACTCAAAAAAAATGCTCGAAGACAACTCAAGTGCTATACTACGTTGCCGAAAAAAAATTCCACGTGTCCAAAATATTCCTCAAAAAACAAATGTCCAACAATCCTGCAATTCTTTCTTACATACCAGGCAAGGTCATTATTTGTTATTACTGCAATAACAACAAATGGATCCTGGTTTCTACTAAAATAAGATACTAGGCAAGGTCGCCATTTGTTACGACCGGGGCTACGAATGAAACAAGGGTACTTAACCCGGGAGCTGCGGGGAGACTCTTAAGAGTTCCCCCGGCGCACTGCGGGGAGACTCTTAAGAGTCAGAGAAAAAAAAAATCAACTTTTGACATCGAAAAAAAAAAAAAAAAAAAAAAAAAAAAAATNTTTTTTTTTTTTTTTTTTGGCCCCTGGGCCATGCAAAATCTCAGTCCTCTACCTCCCCTCCTTCCCCACTTTCCTCCTCTCCTTCAGTTATCACCTATTTTCCCTGTTATTCCCTTATTCTGAGGTATATTTTCGTGCTAACATTAGAAATCCGATTGGAGGGTGTGGTCATCACTGATAGCAAGCGAGTGCAAGAGAGAGAGAGAGAGTATCGATCGACTGTGTCTCAGTGGCCTTGGGGGAAATTGGCGGGAAAGCAGATTGCCTCACCCATACATTATACAACTCGCGGGCTATATCTCCGATTTTGACCATCCAAACGCTGTTTTCACTCGTTTTATTGTTGTTTCAGGTTAATACCTTTATAATCAACCCATAATAGGCGCATATGGATAAGTATTAATGCTATTAATGGCACAATGAATATTTTAGTGACGGAAACACCTCAAATACGTCAGCACAGGGGGACGTTTCCAATTACCCCCATGCGCACTTCAGAGGTTAATGATTGGATTAGTAATAGGGCACTATGCAACAACGGTAGGTACGCTAGATCCAAACCCTCGAACTTATATGCCGGCGAACAAAAACACCTATACACTCCAGACTTTAATCTGCGATAATGGGGTATCCTTAACTGGGCATAAATGTACTCTACTTCAGGCTAACCCACACTGGTATAGCCTGATAACAAACAAGATGCAAGTTACGTTAAAATGCATAAAAGAGAAGCTATGGAAAGATCAATTAAATCACTGCAAGATTTAATACAATAAAAAGATGCTTCAATACAGTTACTCTAAACAACAATGAACTCTTCACTCCTATCTGAAAGAAAGTGAAGTATAGTCCTACAGCATAGACCTGGAAACTTCTGAAGAAAGTCTGATGCTCATAAGATGCTCGTATCTTAAATTATATAAAGGCAGGAGGCAGGACACCATACGTGTAGACTGAATACACTAAAAGATAAGACATATAATGTTAACTGACACGAGAATACTATAAATGCGCAACGGTAGTAATGCTCGACACTAAAAGAAGTACTTCCTCATCAACTAAACAGTCTGCTATGGTTGTGCAACTCAACAACAACCTAGACTAATAATGCATACATAACAAAAGAGCTTATGTCCTAACTAGTGTCTGCTCGGCGAATAAAGTCTAGCTGGGATATCAAGGTTAGGAAACTGTGGCTGAGCAAGACAGGCTCATAGCCTAGCGTTGTCCTTAAGGCGTTATGATTAAAGTTACGTTAATGACGGGGATGCTCTCTTAGTAGATCCAAATCTCAAGTATCTGGTTCTACCCTGGCGATCCCTCTAAAGTCAAGCAAAGAGGCAGCACTGTGTTATAAGGTAGTAGGCTAATGCCCTCTTACAACACGATGCTGCACTCGCAAAGGACACAACCAAAAAGACAACCTAGGCTACCACAGAAACCGTCGATGTCGTGTAGGTATAAGCAAACCGTACACACATCGGTGACAACGACAACAGAAACCTCATCCCAGTCTAGCATTAAATAACCCAGCAGAGCACTAATGATAATGAGGGAGACACACACAAAGAGTCATCAAACCTCCATAAACTAAGGACGCTGAGGGAGACACACACAGAGTCATCAAACCTCCATAGACTAAGAACCCTTATAGCCTATTCTAATACATGTAAATATATATGAGAGCGACGCACACAATACGATGGGCTGATATGAAATCGTCTACAGAACCCAAAGGGAGTGCTGTGACGTTAAAAGATTAGAGGAATGAAAGAAAGGAAGTTGAGTGAGAGAGACAGTATCAGAATGGTGGAGATATGGGGGACAGTTGTAAAAAGGATGTTAGTCGTGTGCGTCCCTAGCCTGCTCTGAGGAGGGTAGCTCCTCGGGACCCTCAGGATCCCACAAAGGCATGGTGGTCGGCCAATCACAGGCCGATACGTCACAAGGCAGCAGGCCCCTAGGACGCGCCAAGAACCACCAGCCAATCAAAGATGAGAGAAAGCCCGCGCGGGCGGGAAACTCCTCCGAGCGAGGAGGAGGGAGGAGGGAGGCAACACTCATTACCCCCTTGCTGCCCGCTCTCTCTCTCTCAACTTCACACTACAATGCATCTTATATTCTACTCATGATATAAAATACTTTCCGTTGTCACAGACGAAAATAAAGACCACCACTGGACTGTCTGTAACAATGCAAGTACTATGAAAGAAAGAACAACATTCTCTGATAACTGTAGCCCCTTTCACTGCCCTGGCAAGCGCTAGTGGCTAACGAGAGGCGATTCTGCCAACGCTGGTAGGCGTCACACCACCTGTTCATGCTAAGTCACTCTAATTCTTAACTCGTAGTGGCCACTATACCTTCTATCTATTCCTAATTCTATCCTTGAGCTATCCCTCATTATCAACGATTACAGTAAGTTAACTCTTATAAGTTTATAGGTAAATTACACTTTGTTTACTCTTGAATTCTTATAAGTGGATGATAAGTGATATGGGATTCATTTAGTAAATTATATCGCACCTGAACTCACTGGTTAGGTTGGAATAGATTATAATAAGTTTGGCTAGGTTTAAGTTAACTTTTAGCCCCAATTGTAAGGAACTACAACAGGTCACTTATTTTACAAGAACCGTGTAACTGGCTTGACACCTGAGGGCAGAATAAACTGATGACACTTTGGGAAGCATATTGATGAAAAAGCGATATCTTTGATGCAAAGATAAACTTTAAAACTGAAGACTTGTATTCTTTGTATATACATTAAAAATATAAATGTACGAGAGAGAGAGAGAGAGAGAGAGAGAGAGAGAGACTACATTGGAATTTCATTAACCCCTCCTGTACCGCAACGTCTTTTTAATATTATCTAGCTATATTTCGAGGATTTTGCGCTTCTTAAGAATAATCTATGGCAGTAAAAAGGGTTAAGAGAGATAGTTCGAAGTCTGTTAATTGCTAGAGGCTCTTTTGAAACTTAATATAATCGTCTAATAGTAGTTAAATATAATCAGCACCGGTACTGGAAGGGTTAAGCTGTCCTCGGCTCTAACCCCGTCCAACTAATAATTACGATTGCTAATAACAAGGTCAGGATTGTTCAGAATTAGCAGAGGTGAAGTAGACGGAAGTCATGATGGTTGGCTACCAATAGGACCGCATAACAAAGTGACCACGTCCATTTCGAGCACATAATTTCCGGAGTTGGACAAGTTCATATTCTCGTACCAATTATCTATTACCAAGGCTCTCAGAATACCTATTCCAAACCCAACCCGAGTTTTCCTCTCCTCATGGTTCCACGTCATTCAGGCCACGAACCATAATAGTCGCTGAATAAGTAGCTGTGGTATTAATTGTGATGAGGTGATGAATAATTCGGAAATGTGAAGTGAGTTCACGCACTGGCGAATCATCCCCCCCATGCAGCCCCACCCCCACCTTCCTTTGAGGATCAGTGTTACTTATCCTAGGCTAAATTGACCTTAACATAATCCTAACTTACTAACCTAACTTGTCTTAACGGGTGGTACAGGCAAGGTTGGGTTGAGTTAGGATAAGATACTGTGATCGTCCTGGTAAAAACATAAAATAAATGTAATATAAGAATATGGACAATGTAATGTAAGAATATGAACTCCAAACTTCGAAAATAAACCATCAGTATTGGCACGAGGCCCCTTTGGTTCGAGGCCACAATAAATATACACCATCCCAATTCTTAGCCCGTACACTACCAATAACATCCTTTTATCATATTCTGGCAACTATTAGACAATTTCATTCAGCTTAGGAAAGACATTACCAATTAAAAGGCAACAAACTGACTCCATTAATCCTTTTAGCTACTACATATCCTTCTTAAGCTTCATAAAATCGTCTAAATGCAGTTGAAAAAATAATAACAAGACGTCGCTGGTACTGAAGGGGTTAGATAGGGTGGATTAACCCTAAATAAGGTGCCTTGATTATACCATTAAACACGGAAGTAGCGCAAGTGCGTTGTATCCCAATGGACATATTAATCGTTGTATCCCAATGGACATATTAATCGTTGTATCCCAATGGACATATTAATCGTTGTATCCCAATGGACATATTAATCGTTGTATCCCAATGGACATATTAATCGCTGTATCCCAATGGACATATTAATCGCGGTCAGAAACATGTGGGACTAATCGTTGTACCTACAGTAACTGTACGAGTGTTTCAGAGCCAAGCCTATATTGACTACTTCTTAATTGTCAATGCATTTTAAAACAGTCTGAACTTCACATAATAAAGTAACTTATACTTACTTGTGAAACGTTCGACTAATACTAATGTTTGAATCAAACCCAGATTATTCCAGTTCAAACGAGGCCAGTTCAAAATTAGTTAGGAATATGGGCTTAATTAACCCTTACTGTACCAGAGGGTATTACTATAAATGTAAACTCCAGTACCAAGCATTGTGGCCAAACTGGCTTCAAAGTTGAAAGAGCGCAACCTCTCGCCCCGAAAGCTGGACGAATACTGAGCCAGCTTGCCTGTGGGACCTTAGATGAACTATGAGAAGTGTTGCCAAGATCTCAACGCAGTGTTTACAAATCATGATGTCAGGGCCCGCTCGGTACAAGAACTGAATATTACTGATGTACGTTGTACTGCGCTATTACTGGCGAGTGACTTTCTTATTGTATGCCATTGTACGTCGCTGGTATAGTGAGGGTTAACCCGTCCAATACCAGCGATGGCTGGGAGCCATCAGTAAATAACTCACTCCCCAGCCCCAGCGATGGCCATGAGCCGTCAGTAATGTACTTTCCTTGTAACTGCCTGTACCAGGCTGTGCCTGGTACCACAACCGTTTAAGCACTGCTCTCGATATGGCAACACTTCTCAGCTTATATCCAACCCTCTGATGGCTGGGAGAGCCAGTATTCCTTCATCTCCTGAGGTGGAAGGTTGTTCAATCTTGCCATTTTGGCCACATTGCTTGGGACTGGGGGGGACTTTTATTACTGTATCCTCCGGTACAGTAGGGGTTAACCTAAATTAGTCAGCCAGACGAATAATTGACACAGTCAATCTTTAGTGTTTAGGGATGTACCCATCTTGGCTCGATCTTGATGAATATACAGTAAGGTTCCCGACTCTATTTTTCATCCTTACCTATAGTGGATAGATGAAAGAGAGAGAGAGAGAGAGATGGGAGTGGGGGGGTTTCACACCCATGATAGCTGTACAGTAGATGTGTTAACTGTGGTAGTGAGATGCCTTGGTAATGAAACCGACTGGTAGTGAAAAGGTCTAGTGGTGATATGCCTAGGTGTAGAAGTGTCTCGTCTTGTTTGAGTGGTGAAAGCGCCCGTTATCGAAATGTCCTGATACCTCCCTCTCCACCCCTCCTTTCCCTTTATTATACCTAATATCCATTCAGAAACTTGTTTCCGACAATTCGCATCGATTCGGAGACATTCGCTTCGGTAGCAGAAAGGGGGATTTTTGTCGTACGATTTCGCCGACCGTTCGGAAACAAGTTTTCGGCAATTCGCAGGTTCGGCCGAACCAACGTTTTCTTCGGTCAATATTTGTGTGGAAGCTTCCAAATTTTTTGTCAGAGGCGTTCTGCGACAAAATTCATGAATGTTTGACAGTGGCTTAAGTAAGGATTTAATAAGTACTGTACTTCTTACGATTGATATTTAAGGTTACTTTTGGATATAGAATTTAGATATGAAGGTAGGTTATTCCACAAACTGCAACCAGCATAGCATGTTATAAACCTTTTGCTTAAGTCACTAGTAGGCGAAGGAGGCCACAATTTTTTTGTTTGTTAACGTGTGTTAATAGAATGGATCGATTGTGTAGTAGAACACTCAATAATATTTGAGAGATTTATTTCATTATATATTTATTTTATACGCTCTAAAGTAGGTATATCATTAAGTTTTAGAATACCTGTTGCTTTGAACAGTGGCAAAGTATGTTCACGATACATTGCTATTTTTCTAACCACTTCCATAGAGGCAATTTAATTTAATTCTAGCTATATTTAGACAATTGTGTGCAGTTTAAGAAGGATCTGTGGTAGCAACAATGGTTAAATGAGATAGTTCAAAGCCTTTAACTACTGGAGGCCCTTTCTAAATTGAATACAATCGCCTAATAGTAGCCAGAGTAAAGTTAAAAGAACGTTACTGGTACTGAAAGTGTTAATTATGCATTTTTGGAATGCGACTAGTGGTTTTAGAATAATATTAGTTGGTGCAACACAAGCTACATTACATTATTAAAAATATGTATAAATTATGCTATGATATAATAAAATGAGTGAATATTGTGAAATAATATTTGTATATGATCTGTGACCCATGAATATTCCTTCCTCTCACTTAAACATTAAGCCTACCATAGCGCGGTTGGGAATATGAACATGATTAGATTAATATCCAGTATTCGAGAATGGATAAGAAGTCGTAGGCGTGTGTATAAACTTGTAACCGTCCTGGTGGTGTAATGGTTAAGGTGTCAAAAATCTGTGTGTGATAACCCAGGTTCGAATCCCGGCAGATCACATATATACTTTAATTGATTTCATTGGGGGTGTTTGGTGTTGTGGTGAAATTAATAAAATATAGATTATCAGTAGGTTCAGGGATATTTCGTCGCGAGGCCGGTCTATATGATCTGTGCCCCATGAATATTCCTTCCTCTCACTTAAACATTATAGGCCTACCATAGCGCGGTTGGGAATATGAACATGATTAGATTAATATCCAGTATTCGAGAATGGATAAGAAGTCGTAGGCGTGTGCATAAACTTTTAACCGTCCTAGTGGTGTAATGGTTAAGGTGTCAAAAATCTGTGTGTGATAACCCAGGTTCAAATCCCGGTGGATCACAATTATATACTTTAATTAATTTCATTAGGGGTGTTTGGTGTTGTGGTGAAAATAATAAAATATAGATTATACAATATACACTCAGATACCATAGTCTCTAGCCCACTCATAAATATTAATTGACACCCTATATTTTATTATGCAATTGTTGCTATCTGGATTGCTTTTTGTGTAGAACTAGCTTTTCAATAAATAGTATACATTGATTTGTTGTTGATGTATAGGTAATTGTATTCGTAAAACAGTTTCCAGAAATGATATACTTCCATAAATAGCAATAGTTGAATTCCACGAATATTAATGGTGTCCGAGTGTACCAGCATTTTTGACAATATATATGATAAATAATTTACACGTTGTTTCCAGATAAATTGGTTGTCAATCATAACTCCTAGGAATTTTGTAAATATTATCCAGGATGATATTTAAATTTTCAGGAGGAACTATACTTCTACTAAAATACATGTTTTCTACATATATTTAGAACTTTTGTTTGCGATGAACCATTCTACTACTGTCTTTCTGTATCGTATCATAATATTGGACTACTTTCTTTCTACTACTACTACCATCACAAATAACAACAGCACGACCTAATGCCCAGCAACCTAGTCCCAGACCAAGTTGTCGTAACACAGGTGTAAGCATAAACTACATTTGTATATGTTAACTAACCTCCATATGTGTGTGTGTGTGTGTGTTTGTGTCGCCATTGGCGCCTATTTCAGTGGAATGATTCCATCAGTTTGGTGGTTTACACCGTTAAAAGTAAATATAATTAAATAATCACCAACTTCATTGTAAAGATTAGGTAGATTAGTCAGATTACACTATTTTTCTAATACATTTTGCATAACCAAGTAATAGTATTGACATTATGTCTTCGTCACCATTATGTACATTGTCTTAATAATACCCCTTTAAACTCAGAATAAGGAGTAAGAATTACTAGTATATATTGTACCAGTGACGTATTTTTAATTATATTCTAGCTTGATTAAGAATAATGTATTCAGCTTAAAAAGATGCTCAAGCAAGTAAAAGGCATCGAACTATCTCACTTAATTAACTCGAGAAAGACGAAAATCCTCATAAGAGGTTTGGTGAGCAAAGGCGAAGGTCCTCATAATATCCAAGGCCTAAAAAAAGCCATTTAAAACACCTCGGTGGCACTCAAAACAAAGCAGTATGTGATTAGGTGAGATAATTCCCCTCCATTACTTCCTACCATTCCTTTTCCCCCCTCTTCAATTTATCACAATTTTTTCTCTTATTCCCCCTTTTATCGGGTAATTTTCTCCGCGAATTCCCTGCCCACAGTCTCTATAGCATGGGCGAGGCATCTAGAGATCCTTGCAACAGAGAGACTTCTACTTAGAGCCGTCAGTGTCGCTTGAGAACTCGTGAGGAGAGGATAATGCCGTCGCGGCTCTCCCATCATAAATGGACCGGTCGGCAATAATACGTCTTTTTCACCACCCAAATTGTATTCCCACTTGTTTTATTGCTCCTAAATGTTAATATCTTTATATTAAACATAAAATAGGCACATATGAATAAGTAATAACGAAATTTATGGTAAAATGACGATTTTCGTCAGGAATAAACCAAAATACCTCCGCATGGCGGGACGTTTCAAATATGGTGGTGTAGCCTTTGCCTTGTTATCCCTTTTTACTAACACAAATTTTTCATAACACTTACACTGCGGGCATGTTTCCTCTATATTAGGGCTCATTCAGGTACTATTGAATGATTGAGCAAGTGTCTGAATGAAATTAAATGTATTCAGCCAAAAAACTAGAAGTAAAAAACTTCAAAATAACACCAGAACGAGTTTCGTAGCCTGCGGGATTCATCCGCAGCGCCACCATAGAAATCGGCAAATATTCGCTAATAATGAGCAAATATCGCTATTGTTGCACTACATTTGCCTTTGACAGCGCTGCATATGTTTAGCGGGAAATAGCTCATATCCCTCAGTACTGCGGCCACCTGTCTGGAGAGCGGATGGGGGCCTGTCGCGCTCCCGCTCACTCGGATTCGTCTCCACAGGCTTTAAAAGCCTGTAAATTGCTATAAATTGCCATGGCATTCTGGAATATCTCCTGCAACCAATGGGTTAAGCTGCACCAAATCGTCTCAATAGAGCTAGAATAGAACTAAAATGACGTCGCCGGTACAGAAGGGGTAAATTATGTCGAGTAGGCCTACAAGCCGAATTATGCTTAATGATAGTTTTAAATGTTAGTCTTTTAGATTTTATTTCTTTTACTATGCAAATTTCCTAAAGTTGAAACATTTGCAGACAATGTATATGATAACACACACACTCTCTCTCTCATACACACTAACATACAGCCTCCAGTGATTCTTGTTTTAATTTGCTTGTTGTCATTTCTCCATGATTACTTTTCTCTCATTCTAATTTTTACCCAATGTTTTTATCCTTGTTTCTGCTCATTTCATTTATATATACTGAAGTATATCTTGAGATGTGACATAACTATGATACTCGTACATATATTTTCATGCCAGTTTAACCCTTTCCTTGATGGGCGTTACATAGCTAAGAATACAAGCTTGCGGGCACTTTACACAATTTCTGCTCATTATATATTGCTGTACCACCATATCTGCAGCCATGGCCAAATTCAAACACATTTCTATGAAAAGACTGGGTCAAATCTCTCCATAATAATATAAAGACTACAGTCATCCATTCTGAGCCTCATGGATTTGGGAATATTAAATGAAAACTTCTTTGTTCTTGTTCCGCTCGCGGCCACTCATGAAACTTATTATTATCTTGTCTCTCCCTTCCTCTTTCATATTTTGCAATAACTCGTTGAAATTATCTCTTATTTAATCAAGATTTGTGTTTATAACACAGTATGAGTTAGGGCCTGTAATATCAAATTTACCTCACATTCGTATCTGGTATACTGTGTAGGTGTAACACAAAAAATATTCAAATGTAATGAAATGAACAAGCAAACAGGAAAATTATACTATTAAAATACAAGATCATTGCCGCATATTTTATTTGTTAAATGTAAGTTTAAAATAAATGTTGAAAACCTTGTTTGCTAGAATGTTGACTAACACAAATACATTTTTTATTGTATGATTTTCCCTTGTTGAATGTCCTGATTGACATGGAATATATAAAACAATATTACTTTATTACCCCATCTTTAATAGAAAAATACTTCATAAGCTTTATGTATTGCAATAAAGTTTACCCTTTTCATTTGTGAACAGTTACCTAAAAAATAGTAATCATTATACATCAGTTACAGTCAGGTGCATTGAGAGTTTAACCCTTGTCTAGCGGGGAGTGTTGGGCTTATTTGGGCATATTCAGGCCCTCCTGCATGATAAATCAAGTATCTGCATGAACAAAAAAATATTTAGCAAAAAACTAGGCGCTAAAGGCTTCAAAATGAGATCAGAACGAGCTACATAGCACTCATGGTTCTCATACAGTGATACCAGTAACATGGGAGTTTAGCGTATAGGGGCATATTTTTCCCAGCTATGCTCACTACTGGCTACACTGCCGGCCTCTCGAGAACACAGGGAACATGAGTTAATGGGCGGCGGTAAGCCCTGGGAGTCGGCTGTCTGGCCTGCTGCGCTCCCGGCCATTTGCACTCGATTTTAACCTTTTAAAAGCCTTAATAATGCTCCTAACTTGCTGCAAATTGGAACCGGACTTAAGTCCGACCCCGATCTTTAAGGGTTAATACAAAAATTCCATTATATTTTGTCCAGCAGCTGGAGAACAATATGATACTTGGTAAGATAATATTTATTCATCTAGAAGATACATATTTATTACCAGGATTTTATTGTTGTATTGTTTAAGTTAACCCCTACTGTACCAGAGGGTATTACCATAATTGTACCCTCCAGAACCAAGCAATTTGGCCAAAATGGCTTCAGAGTCGAGAGAGAACAACCCACCTCAAAAGGTAGAGGAATACTGCCTCTCCTAGCCTGTGGGAGCTTGGTTATAAGCTGAGAAGTGTTGCCAAGGTTTTAGAGCAGTGCTCAAATGTTGTGGTACCAGACACCGATCGAAACGGGCTGTTAACCCGTGGAGGCCCGGTTAGTTTTGTAATGTTTGTTCACCAGAACCCGGTCGGTTTTCAAAAAATGGTTTTATTCCAGAAACAATAGCGAATGGGTTAGGAATGAAGGAAAAACCACGAAAAACCGCTCAAAAAGCTTAAAGAATGGTCCTACAGAGCCCCCGAAAACGTATTTTACAAGAGTAAAAAATTGAAGGCAATTCCCCAAATAAACAGGTTATTGTGCGCTCACGCGCACGCACGTAGACTTTGAGAGTTTTCAACCATCGGCACGGTTGCGTGGGATACGTACATAGTTCCCATACAAATCTGAGCCCTCTCGAGTGGCTACACCTGAGGTTACGGTCGGAGCAATTAGGGTGACTCGTCAGACGCGTCGCTGGGGCTGTGCGTTACATACATCGCCGACGCGTCAGACGCGTCGCTGGTGCTGGACTGGTTAAAAGGACCGCATATTATTGACGGACATTGTCCGTCGCTGGTATCAACGAGTGACTTTTTTACTCTCTGCCAACGTACATCGCTGGGACAGTAAGTGTTAATATGTGTATTTTTCAATATGTTGCCTTTACATTTTGTGTGTGCACACAAACACACACACACACACACACACACACATTTGCTTATGGTAGTCCATCGCTGTCCAATGATGACGTTCTCTCCTGTCTTCCTCTTCTATGGGTTCTCTGGTGACTGTAGAGGCCAATCCTCGATGAGCATCACCTGCCACAGTCAGAACAATGAAAGTTTTGGGCAGGTGGTGGTGGTGGTGGGTGTTCCTGCCCTGCGTGCTTACGAGCACGCTTCTCACGTTGATGGTTTTTATAGTCCTCTTCAAAGATGTTCATTACTTGATGAATGTGTCGTCTCAGGTCTTCCCTGTTGTAATCAAATTGCTCAATGCACGTGGGCTCCATTCTGCATCTTTTGAGTGTCTTCTTCAGGTGGTCTATATATCGCAGCTTGGGTCTACCCGCTGCCCTCCTGCCTTCGTGAAGTTGGCTGTACAGCACTCTATGTGGAAGTCTTTCCTCTGGCATACGGATGATGTGGCCCACTCAGTGAATTTGTCGTTTGATTGCCTCTATACTGGTGCTTTTGGTTCTCTCCAATATTGTGATATGTGGGATTCTGTCTTGCCATGTAATTCCTAGGATCTTTTGAAGGCACCTGATGTGAAATGGATCCAGAGGTTTTATGTTTCGTCGGTATGTTGTCCAAGTTTCACAGACGTAAAGTAGAGTGAGGATGCACACTGAGTTGTAAATAGTAATTTTTGTTGATATTGTAAGTCTTTGTTTTTTAAGACTCTTAGGCAGAGGCGGTTTTCTATCTCCTCGTCTAGGCTGGTGTTACTTGAGAGATAGCTTCCGAGGTACTTGAAAGATGTAGCATTTGTTAGCTTCTCTTCATCTATTCTGAATATTAGCTGTTCAGGTGGCATGTCAGCTGACTATTGAGAGATTATTTCTGTCTTCCTGATGTTGATCGACAGGCCTAATCTGGTTTAGGTCTCTGCAATGGCTGTTAGGGCAACCTGCAGTGCCTCTGGAGAGTATGCCACAAGAGCACAATTATCTGCATATTTGGACATGGTCTATTGATATTTTAGTTCTTGCCTGGAATCTTCTGATGTTGAATAGGCTGCCATCCAATCTATAAGTCAAGTTGATCCTACTTCTTTCTTGGAGGGCTCGATGAATGAGTGTTGTGACACATACCAAGCATATGTTAAATAACACTTGTGCCATCACACAGCCTTATCTGTCCCCAGAGCCAACTTCATATGGTTCTGACTCCTGTCCTCCCATAGTGACTCTGTCCTTCATGCCTTCATGGAACTGTCGTATTATGCTTACAAACTTTGGTGGGCAGCCAGAGATACGTAGCATCTATCACAGGGATTCTCTATTCACAGTAAGACTTTTGTAAGATCAATGAAAGTCATGACCAGATCTTTATTTTGCTCTATTGATTTTTCCTGTAGTTGACAGGCTGTGAATATCATGTCCACTGTTCCGCGATCTTGACCACATCGTGCTTTCCGATAACATTGTCTCGTATGTTGCTGTCCTTTCCAACTCTTGCAAAAGTAGTATTTTGTCATTCCTGGGAATTCTGCATAGGGTTTCATCCAAAGCAAGGTAAAAACGATCTTTAAATTCTTCTGTTGCATTTTGGGTAGGTGCATAGGCACTGATTATGGTGGTGTAACTGTTGTTTGTGAGTGAGACTCCGATTGTAATCAGTCTCTCGTTAATTCCAACTAGTGACTCTGGGATTTTGTTTTAAGGATTTCATTGTTAATGGCAAATACAACCCCATGTAAATGCTGACCTCCTTGAGGGAAACCCTTCCAGAAAAATGTGTACCCTCCGCTTTGTTCACAGGATAACCCTTCCATTAACCGGCATGTCTCAGTGAGCGCAGCGATGTCAATCTTGTATATTTTGAGTTCTGTTGCGACGAGAGTTGTTCTTCTCTGGGGTCTGCCTGATTGGTTTGGTACGTCAAGTAGTGTTCTCACATTCCATTTTTTTTTTTTTTTTTTCTATATTCCAACTACTCCCTCTCGGGCATAGGCTGGGAGCCTGTACATTCCACCGCTCAACACGGTGAAGCCCGTGAGGTCTTGTTCCAGTCTGGGGAGTGAGACATGTGAAGCATCCATCATGGCTCGAAGCAGCTCCATCTCTGAAGCGGCTGGTTGCTTCGCTCAAGTGCTTCACCATCTCACCCTCCAGACTCAGACCCTCACTCTCAGAACGCCACCTATTGAGCAGTGAACTCACTAGGCATTGTCCCTCTGTAACATATTTTGAATATGGGAATATTCATACAGTGTTATTTAATCAGGGAACAATGAGGGTATTTTTTGGCATTTCGGTGGGCTCTGTGGTAATGCACTGATACTAGGTACAGCACAAATTCAATCCCAATAATATCTTCCCATTTGACATATCGGGATTTGAACCCGGGTCCATTAGATTACCAATCCAGTGGCATGACCACTCCACCACACCTCCACACCTCCATGTAGCTACTTTCAGTGGTAGTTGTTTCTTCTTGATATTACGACCTCAGTTTGGATGACTCGGTAGGAGCTGTGACCTACCCGAGATAAGGTGGAGTAGGCGATGTTTGAACCATCTTTTCTAGGTCCTTCCCTTTACAAGGGTGAGCAGCGCGGATCCTGAATAGGCATGCTCAAACACACAGGGGTCTGCTAAAGGTGACTGCTACTCCATTACAGCCGCCAGCGACCATAATAGCCCTGTGCCGCCGACGTGCAGGGGTTGAGCTAAGAGCTCCCAGAACCATCCTGTTCCTGCCCCAGTCACCCAAAACCCTAGCACCGCCGGAATTTTGCCATGTTAAGGATATACAAGATTTTGTCACACACAATCACACACACACACACACACACCAGAGGATGTTATCGAAGACAGTTTGTGGTTGATACTGAATTGCATCACTGTCTGTCTGTCTCAGTTTTATGCTTCAGGTTTACCTATGAGCAATAAACAAACAGCTGGGGGTAGTCTTCACACTAGAACACTTGGACAATTATCATTATTAATCTCAGGGTGAATAAACAAAGGAAACAGGCTCCCGTAAATTTGTGTATTCTCTCTCACTCTCTCTTTATCTCTCTCTATCTCTCTTTGTTTATTGTTTTTATTTGTGTTTATCAAGTGTAAAATATCTCTATCATCATGCCAGCGATCCGAGTTATTTGTGATAAATGTGAAAAGAAATTTGATCTCGAGTGGTTCCCAAGGTACTGATACCCAGACGCCTTTCAAATGAGAAATTTCAGTTCTTTGAATGCACAATTGAGGCATACAAGAGTCAAGTGGACGAACTTCGTCACGAAAACTCCATTTTAAAAGAAAAGGTTGACAAACTTGGCAGCAAAGTAAGCACTTCACACCAATCAGATTCATTACAGGTGGCAAGTCACAGAAGGAATCCGATCAAGGAGAAACAGACACTGGGTATCCCTACGAAAAATAAATATGCTGTTCTTTCTGATGATAATGAAAAGGATAAACCAAATGATAAATCTATTCATGATAAATCTGTTCAAGAGAAAAGAACAAAAACAAAAGGCAATGCATCGACCCCCAAAACAAACAATGCAAAGTCTCAACACAAGTTCATAGCCAGCAAAAAAGAGTCCTGTACCATAGTATACAGTGACAGCCTTCTCCATGGACAGGGAGTAGAGTTTGCTATGAAAAACAGACAAAAGAGATCCGTAAATGTGATTCCTGGAGAAAAATGCTGGAACACATCACTAACAGCATGTGTAACTCTACCATACCGACAGGATCGTGTGTAGTAGCAAACGTAGGCTCCAATGATTGCTTCGATGGTGGTACGGTCCCTATAAAAGACATATATACTAGGTAAGTACAAAATACAAGGCAGACAAATTCTTGATAAACGGAATCATCCGTAGGTTGAACGCGAACTCCTACAGTAATGGTCGAGCACAGAAAATCAATAATTCAGTAAAAAGAAATGTGTGACACGGAAAATGTACTCTTTGTAGAAAATTGGAGAATTCCAAGGAAAATCGTCCCTATACAAAAGTGACGGTCTTCATTTATCCGAAGCAGGTGTGAGATACATGAGTGGCATTTCCAGTAATCTGAGAAAATATTAATTCTTATGTGATATAGTTATTTTTACCTTGCATTGTTTCAGTAAAGGTATATAGTTATTTATTTTTTCACTTGCATATTTTCTGATAATCTTAGTGCATTATATATTCGTATTTCTCGTCCTAAAGAGACTGATTTTATTTGTTACATTATACACTTAATTTTATTAAACTAAGAAATTTTAATCTAGTTTTCCTTGAACCTGGATATTTTGGAGAGGGTTTTGACATCAGTCTTGAATTTCATGTGTAGTCTATTGTTGGTGTCATTTCACCTCACCCATAAACATAACAATATATATACATAATTATATATACCCTCAAAAATACAATATTCAACATTGACGAATTGAAAATACCAAAATAGGTGGTATCGGGCCGAAACAAAACGATAAATTTGTATATACCTTGGAATCACAACGGAGCCGAGTCTATATTTACCCTCGAAAACACAATATTCAACATTGACGAATTGAAAATACCAAAATAGATGGTATCGGGCCGAAGCAAAACAATATATTTTATATACACTATCCACATCTGACCACAAGCTCATTAGAATCGAAATTAATTGCAAATATACTATTGAACAAGAGGAAATGAAGATACCAGATTTAAAAAATGCAAATTACAACAAACTTAGGAAAGCCCTCAATGACTTGCATATTCAGCTAAGCAATATTGACATAGGCGAAGTATGGGATAAATTAAAAGATATATTCATGAGTGCTCAGAATAAATACATACCCACTAAGCTTAAAGTAAATACTTGCAAAAACAAGCCTCCCTTTTTCGATCAGAATATTTGCAAGGCGCTTTGGGAAAGGAATAAATATCATAAACTAACTAAAAATTACATAAATAATGAACACTTCAGCTATCTATACAAACAAAGTAGAAAAAAGTAAAGAAATTAATTAGGGCAGAGAAGCGTAAAAAATCCAAAACAATTTTACATTTACGTTAATGGTAATAGAAAAATTAAGACTAAATAGGGCCATTAACCCTTAACCATCGGCGCACGACATATGCCGAGTTAAATAAATTTGGAATATGTGGCGGTGCACCACAAATGTCGAGTGCCATTTTCAGCACGTAATGTTGCTGAGAGAGAGAGCTGAGCGGTGGGACGAGCGTAGTAACCTTATGACCGCTCCCCACGACCACCGTGGACGTACTGAACTGTATACCACCTTCCTCCCCCCTCTCTCACTCAGTACACAGGGAATTATGTACGGAAATTACCTTATTTTAGGTTTTTTGCACTCGGGTTGCATGATCGTTGCAAGAGAACCAGTGGTCGTACAAGGATTGTTAGGGGGTCATTGGAAAGCTCTGTTTACGCCCTTTCAGGGATATATACTTGTTTTATGCTCTGGGTCTTGTTGATGCATGAAAATGAGCACGGAAACAACCCTATTTAGGGTTAAAAAAAAAACGCTGGGCGGCACAGTGTAAAATACCCTACCACCCGCTCTTTGTGTGTTAACCCTTCTTTAGCGGCTCACCACTTAAGTCGTATTTAATAAAGCTGGACTAACTAGCGGCGCGCGACATAACTCGAGTGGCAATTTCAGCACGTAATGTTGCTGAGAGAGAGAGACAAGTGGTGGCAGGAGACTAGCGAGCGTATGACTGCTCCAGACCACCGCGGCGAACCTACTGACACGAATCTCAGCTCCCTCCTCCCTCTCTCACTCGCTACATACTCAATTATATGGGGAAAGTACCGAATTACCTGCTTTTTGCACTCGCGTTGCACGGTTATTGCAAGAAAACTATCCATCATACAAGGATTGTTATGGTGTCATTCGAAAGCTCTGTTCATGCCCTTTCAGGGATAGATACTTGTTTTACGTTCTGGGTCTTATTTAGGCATGAAAATGATCACGTAAACAGCCCTATTTTGGCTAAAAACACCCCGCTGGGCGGTACATATAAATAAACCGCAGAGGCCGCTCGTTATGTGTTAATAAATAATGACCAGACAGTAACAGGAGATAAAAACATTGCTAATTTGCTTTATTAATATTTTTGTTCCGTCTTTACTAAGGAAGAACATAACACTACTCCTGAAACAAACGTAACAATGAATGAAATAGGAAACTTTACCATAAGTAAAAATTATGTGTTATGTAAGCTGAACAATTTAATTACTAACAAAACCCCTGGACCATATAGTCTTCACCAAAGAATTCTGAAAAACGTGAAAGAAGAAATAGCACAGTCCTTAACCCGAAAACGGCGAGGGGGGGGTATTGAACTAGCTCCCCATGGGCGAGCATATTGGCTCCATTCAGGCCTATAATCGTCATTTTATGATAAATATCATTATTACTTATTCATATGAGCCTATTTTACCTTCACTATGAAGATAGTAACCTGTAACAACAATAAAACAAGTGAAAATATCATTTTTCTGGTCAAAATCGCGAATATAGATTGACCAGCCCATTCATGAATTATGGAGAAAATTGAGGCAACCCCTCCCTCCACGAGGCCTCCAGCCACACTGAGCCTACTCATACACACACTCGGTCATGTAACACACCCGCTAGGCACGTAAGCACATCCTCCACACAGTTTGCTAATGTTAGCACAAAAATATACCAACGAATTAGGGAATAACTGGGAAAATAGGTGATAATTGAAGGGGGAGGGGAAAGGGAGGAAGGAGGGGATGTGGAGGAGTGATATGAGGTATAGGGAAAAAAACAAAAAAAACAAAAATTGTTTAGTGCTACTGGGGCTGTTTAAATGTTTTTTTTAGGCCTCCCTCTTAAGAGCTTTGCCGCCGTCGCACAGTAAAACCTCTTAAGAGCTTTGCAGCCATTTACGGGTTAACTAACATATTTAACTTGTCGCTCAATCAGGACACCGTACCTAGTGATTGGAAAAACGCAAATATCACTCCAATATTTAAGAAAGGAAATAAAGCCCAATCAAGTAATCATAGACCAATCAGTTTAACGTCAATCATATGAAAACTTATGGGACCAATTCTGAGAGACAAGATAGAAGATTATCTGGAGTCAAACAAATTAATCAGAGAAAGCCAACATGGCTTTAGATCCAGTAAGTCATGCCTAACAAATTTGATGGAATTTTATAATAAACTATTTACATATAACAACTCTACTAAATCATTAGATATAATTTACTTAGCTTTCCAAAAGGCATTCAATAAGGTACCTCATGGAAAATGGTTAAAGAAAATGGAAATGTTGGGCATTAACCCCTTAATTAAGGATGGGGCCATTTCGTTTGTTGACATGACCTAGCTGCCACGCGGGTATATTTACCAAAAACTAGCTTCATTCCATGCTCTTTTTCATGCATAAATAAGAGCCAGAGCGTAATACAATGATGTATCCGTGAAAGGGCGATAATAGAGCTTTCCAATGACACCTGAATCATCCTTGTACGACCACGGGTTATCCTGTAGCGATCGCGCAACTGGAGGTGAAATTACCCTAAATAAAGTAATTTCCTGAGTGTTTTCCTTATCTCGCGAGGACAGGTGTATGTAGGGAGGCGGCAGTGGTCCCAGACAAGGCCCAGTGGTGGTTCCGAGCGGTCAGAGCCCGTCTATTGTCCTCCCAACACGCGGACTATCTCTCAGATAGTGCTCAGAATGTGCTCAGAATGTGCTCAGAATGCCACCCGTCATATGACGGGTACCGGAGGATAGGCCATTTATCTCTCGCCCGTCATATGATGGTCACCGCGGCTTGAGTGTTAAAGGAAAAATTCATGCATGGATAAGAAGCTTGCTGACAAACAGAAGACAGAGAGTTGTGATAAATGGAGTAGAATTTGAATGGGAGCCAGTTTATAGTGGAGTGCCTCAGGGATCGGTCCTGGGGCCAGTTTTGTTTCTAATCTATATAAATGACATCGATGTTGAACTAAATAATACTATCTCAAAGTTTGCTGATGACACCAAGATAGGAAAATCAGTATTAACCGAAGAAGACAAAAATAAACTGCAATCTGATTTAAATAAAACAGTAGAGTGGTCGGAAAAATGTCAGATGCCATTCAATGTTGACAAATGCCAGGTCTTGCAAATAGGTAGTAAAAACAAAAAATATGAATACAAGATGAAAGGCCAGCCAATCAAAACAAGTGCATTAGTTAAAGACCTGGGGCGGGATTCACTAACGATCGTAGTGTGCGATATCGTACAGAAACGTACGATCATCACCACGGAAGGTGTATTCACGAACGCATCGTTGGGCTCCCTTTCGGCTCCCTTACGCTAAGGCGCCTCTTGACCAATCAGGCGCTTGGCCACTCACTGAGCTTAAGTAATTTTGTAAATACAATACTCACCCACATGCCCGAAGCGCCAAGAAGAACCTAATATAATTTAATTTATGAGCTTTTCATTGTTTAGCATGGCTAATTCGATCCACCACAGCCAACAGGAAGAGGAATAGAGTGTCTTGTGAATTCATGATAAGAAATTAGCCTAGCTAGGCTACAGGGAAGCCTGTTAGTGGCCCAAGTTACAGGATTTCTGACGGATTGATCATTGATAATCATCTGTTAGGCTAGTTGGGAAATTAGTGTATTATTTATACCTTAACCACAGTATATTATTCTACTTTACCATTTCTGCACCTAGACAGGGCTAGCCAAACCAAAATGCCAGACTTTACTATGTCTATGCCTACA
>JAGKTK010013212.1:2422-26166 GCA_018397895.1 Paralithodes camtschaticus | reverse complement strand
AAAAATTCGGACTATTGGGTGAATTCGGATTTGGCCTCAAATTGAAAAATTCGGACTATTGGGAGATTCGAATTATCGGTCGTCGGATTAACGGAAGTTTACTGTACAGTATTTGGTTTTGAAAATATTTCGTAACTAAAACCAAGTTGTAAGAAAAACTCCTTTGAACTTGTTGAGGGGTAAGTCGGAAGCCAGTGGAATCAAAGAACGATTCTTTAATGGCTGAGAATTGATTGTATAGTGTGTAAATTGACAGTTGTTTGTATTCAAAAGAGTAATTGAAGTACTTTAAAAATAAACTGACTGAAGCTATGTGTTGGACAGACTCTACAATCTACGTGGTAAATTGTATCCGATGTAATTCCTACTGTTTAATAGTGGAAGGCGTAAACTGTTTGGTTAATTTGTCGTGAACAGCTTAATCATAAGAGCTCCGCCATTTGACTTTGAAAATATCCATAAAGCTAAATGTAGACCAGTCTGTAGGTTGCTAATCCGCTCTAAGTGGAAACAAGACGTTGGAAATGGTATTGGAATGGGACATTCGAGAGACAGATGAATGAACTACACATGTGTTGACCAGACTGGTGTTATAAGGCACCCTTGACCCTGAATTAAGTGGATATGTTGCAAAACTTTGGATATTCGTGTGTGTCCGGAGGAGGAAAGAGGTATATCGATAACCACTTGTTCCAAACCTCTGAGAACGCATCTGTTCCGCTCGCTTGGATCTCGTGCCAGAAGGTCAGAAGCCGGAGGAATTTTGTCGATTGGTGTGAATTAACGAGATTTACCTGTGGATGGAACGGCCTTATCAAGTTGTGGAATACCGTCTGAATGATTGTCTATTCGACTAGGGTACCCTTCTCCCGAGATAAGGTGTCCGCCTACAGATTCGCCTTGCTTGGTAGGTAAACTACTTGAATTGTTTTATGGTAATGAAGAGTAAGGAAAAATATTAACTCCGACAATCTCAGGGGCGTGTGAGATTTCGTTGGGCCCTGCCTGTTGATACAGGACACGGCTGATGTGTTGTCCATGTGAAAGGCTATTATTGTACTCTGTGTTGGAGTGCAAGGGCATGATTTTTCAGGAAAATCGAGGGACAACTAGTTCCTTTGTATTTAAGTGATTGGAGATTGAGAGAGGTCTAGCGACTTTGTGTCTGGCGATCGTCGGACGATTGGTAACTCCAGCTCGGGGCTCCCGCTTTGTCCAAGACGACCCCCACTGATGGTGGCGGTTCTGACTAGAGGGCTGTCGGGGAAGGGGTCTCAGGTCTTATCCAGAAGCTTAGAAGTCTGATGAAATGCTGAGGGAATGTAATTAGGGTATGAGGTTGATTGACTCGGAAAAGCATTGTTGTCCAGCCTGATGTAAGGATTCAGGCGAAGTTTGTCCAACGGAACAGGTAGCTGAACCCAATATTTTGACCCTATTAACCCTCTCACGTCCTTGACGCAATTTTGAGCCTATTGGGGATACTTTAACCCTTCCTGCCCGGGTGTCAGTGTGAAAGGACACCACGAAATAAGGGCAGGAGCCCGGGTGTCCTGTTAACAGGTAGTAAGCTTGAAAGCCTATTCAGCTTGGTCTGAACGCCGTGCATCCGACGCATGTAAACAAAGCCGATCGTTGCGTCACCGCACCTCCGAAAACAATAAGGAGACGTCGAATCAATGTTATTGTTGTGACGTCAGACGAAATTAGTGTCTGAAAAGCTCCGATATTGTCAACATCGCGGAAAAATTCGCTCCACGGAAATAGTCATCACAACTGAACCAGTTGACTTAGAGAGCTCTACTCAATGCCAGTCTACAGATTGGAAACCGCACTACGTTTATAGATGCGTGGGAAATTTCTAGCAGTTAAACTAAACAAAAATACGGTAGCCTAGGCCTAGACGTTTTTCGGCCAGATCGCCCGGGTAGCCCACACTGTCCTTTGGAGGACATGCCCGGGCCAGGAGGGTTAAAGCCTTGTTACCATCAGGGGTATTTAGAAACCTTTAGTTTAGTTACTTTAACCTCTGCAGTTGTCTTTGAGTTAGCTGTGGGCAGAAAACTCATTTTGGAGAGGTAATTATAAGAGTGAGAGAACTCTATTTCTTGTTGCTAATCTGGCAACCTCTGCATCATATGGTCGTGAGAGGGTTAACGACTCCCACAGCCGTTTGGAATTGTTTTTTGTATGTACTGTCTTGCATACTTGTAGTAGTCAAGTATTTGATGTTGTATGTTGTGTGATAGGGTTTCCCAACTGAGGTAAACCTAGGGTTCCCACTTTACTATTCAGACGTAGGGCTGTGATATTTGTTGTATTGTTATCATATCGAAAAAGTGGTTTACCATAAACTTGTTGAGGATTGATAATTCTATGACTGGTCTGAACTGTAGGCTATCTCGTTTTGGTACTAGAACTAAGTGAGACAGAAAAGTTTTGATGTGGGAGGAATGTTCACTCGAATTCCTCACTGAAGCATCGCTTTTACGAGTGTTGGCACCTTTACTGGTATGAGACGTTGTATACGTACAGTACTTACGAAAGAACGGTCGTCTCTCCCAGTCCCAAAACAGACTATGCTTTATTAAATGTCTGGACCAAGGTCCTTTCGGTCATGCTGTGTAACTGGCCTGGAAAGAACCGGTTGTGCCTTGCGATATAATGTGATGCAAGGCTAAGATGCACTAAGTTAGGTCCTTGACCCGGTATGTGCTCTTGAAAGGTCAGACTGTTGCTGTTGGTGTGTCTGAGTCTGTCTAATTTGTTGTCTGGGGATGAATTAACCAGTCTGTCCCGACTACTGTGGCCTATTGAGTGTCGTTGAGATCTGAATCTAATAAAGTTAACACGAGAGAACCTTAGAGACGGTTATAAAAAGTAGTGCTGATACTTCAGACCAAGTATTTGTGGTTGTTAATCTGTTAGAATAGATGGAGAGATCAAGATTCTAGTCTTGATGTCTTTGGGCAGAGTTTTTTAGATAGAAAGATACGGAGGTCTTGACATGCTTTGGACGTCATGAAAAGGGCTGTTTTGACCTCTCCTACTGTCCGAAGGGTTTTGCAAAGATAGACTTCTCTTATGTGAGATAATGTTGCCCTAGAGTATGTGTCATGAATAGGATCTGCTACTCCTAATTAGTGTGAGTGAGTTGTCTTGTAAAACTGTCTTTGTGGTGCAATGCATAAGTGTGGTGATTTTCAGTGTGAGCAGCCTAGGTTCGAATCCCCGGACTGCCACATGTGTTTGTTAATTTCATTAACCGAGTTTAGGAGTAAAGTATGTTGGTGGAGAGAACATAATAAAACCAAAAGGTTGGATAATGGCCTATGGGTTGTTTATCTGAAAGTGTAAAGTCCTTCCCCAACCTTTTGTTCTTAAGAAATATCCTCGTCAATTATGGGGACACGGAGTCAAGGATCTGACTCAGCCAAATTGCCAGAATAACCCTGTGTAATTAAGAGGTGTATGGGGAAATGGTTGATTGAGCCCCGTGAAAGTTATTCTGTAATAAAGGATAGATAAAATTATCTACCTGGAGAATTCTGGTATGTGAATGTGGAACTCCGGCGAAGTAGGCAATGAATAGTTATCTAAGAGTTATCTTCCTCAGCCTACTTCCTCTGCAACCCGGGGAACTCCTACTGACTGGAGGTGTCATTATTAGAGCTCCGGACTAAGTGTTAGCCGACCCAAAGTGGGACCGGAACAACCAGTTGTGTAAAGGTAAGATAGCAATTGACTGTATCGGTTCTGTCAGGTTTTTTAAAACAGACCCTAGTCGAACAATTTATTAAAAGGAATGGTTGGTGCTAGGGATACCCAGAACTCTAGCATGTTGTGCTGAGCCATAAGGAAAACAAGCTAATGAATCATTACTATACTGGTTAAGTAGACCCTAAAAAAGTGACCTCTGTTATAGTGGGGACTTGGGGAAAATATTACTTGGGAATTGCCAGACAGAAAATTAATTCCCAGTGTTATCCTTTGTAGTATGAGGACTCGGGGTAAAGAAATTACTCGGTAATGACTGACGGAATAACTCTGTGTTGTTTAATAGGTGCGGGGGTAAAATTTACTAAGTACCTAATAGTCTTCTCGGACTGGTATGGAGGACTCAAGATTCGGACGGAAATAGAGTGAACAAAACCTATTCCGTAATAAATGATAGAGAAAAATATCTAATTGGAGAACTCTAGTATGAGACTTGTGGAACTCCGGCAGAGAAGGCAATGTTATAAATATCTAAGAGGGTCCCTCTCTCAGCCTACTCTGCTAAAACCCTGACTCAGAGAGAATGTGGTGGTCTTCTAGTGATCGGAGATATGTAAAAGAGCCCCAGACCCAGACACTCGCCGACCCAAAGTGGGACCGGAGGGAGGTTCAATGAATCATTAATAATAATAATAATAATAATATTATTTATTCAGTTAGCAATTTACCGAGTTGGTACCACATAGTATGTTACAAATATGACATGTACCAGCTTTGCATAATTCCAACTAAGGATAGCCCAATAAGGCCGTTAGGCGTATTTCCATTGGGGTCCTTGACCAACTCGAGAGTTGGTCCGGAGCCTAAAATATGAAATGTTTATTGTTGAGTTGAGTAGTCAAGCGTTAGCCTTGAATGATACTGATTATACCATAGTATCCTTATTGGAGGAGTGGTAACCTGGGAATCTTTGTGAATCAAAATTATTGATTTACTACTAGTAGTTATACGTGAACGACAATATCATAGTATCCTTTATTGAAGGAGTGATAATGTGGGATTCTTTGTAAATCAAAATTTGTTGATCTACTAATAGTAGGTAAAACAGTAAAATCTGTGTAAAACGAATGGATGAGAACCAACCGGTTAATCGTGTCCATGTATATACTTGGTCTAAGGAAAGATAGATAATATCTCTTAATTTTGTACCGCCTTTGTTTGGGAATAAAAGTTAATAATAATAATAACAATAATAATCGTCAGGTTACTTATATAGCGCCCGTTCTCCTCCTTCGAGGATTCACCAGCGCTTGGCTTTCTTTAGTCTACCATTGACTATTACCCATCCCCCTTGCTCGTGGGGAGATGGTAACCGCCGGCTATATCCCTGAAAACTTTTCAATCTGAGAGGGGATTTAAACGCGAGACCTGCCAGATGGTTATCAGGCACGCTATCAACTAAGCCAGCCGGACGGCTAAATTATTAATCCTCCTAACCTATATGGCTATGCATGAATGAACAGGGTAACTATGGTATTGAAATACTGTTCTTATAAAGGGTAGGAATAATCCTACAACTTTGTACCATAATTTAGGATTGGAAAGTGTAGTGCACCTTTTGTCCCACTCTGAATGAGTATAAACATTATCAGTAATACGGAGTGAATGAAGTTTTACTCGGGACTTTGTTAAAATTGAGTTATCTCTAGTACTATGCTAAGCATATACAAGTATTGTAAAAAGTTCTTGAAGGCGATTCTATTAATTACCAATTTGAACTTCGTCATCTAGGACTGCCAACTTGAATAATAATTGAATAGGCCTACCTGGAGTGTGCTAGTAGGACTCGGTAGGCCTATTGGTAAAACTCGGTGTCTGGAACCGGAAATAAGTTAATATTGTTTGAATACCCGGAGTTGGTTGACAGAACTCGGTGTCTGGGAACCGGAGGTAATTGACAATATTAGACTACTCAGAGTTTTCTGGGACTCTGAGTGAAGTCACTATTGTTGTATACCCAGAGTTAGAAGTTATATAGGAACCGGAGATATGTTCTCGCTAAGGAATACTCAGAGTTATGTTGGTAGAACTCGGTGTTTGAGAACCGGAGTTAAGACGCTTTTGTTGAATACCCGGAGTTAGAGTGGTATAAAACTCGGTATATGGAAACCGGAGTATGTATTCTCTTTAAGGGTTAGAGTATTCGGAGATACTGTCTGTAGTGAACCGGAGTAAAATATTAATTTTGACATAATTGCACTCGGAGCTATAGTAGCACTCGGTGTTTGTGAACCGGAGTTAATAAAAACTGGTGAGGGAACAGGTTCTTAACTCTGGAGCCCCGAAGATAAGGCTATGACAGTGTACCACCGGAAAAAACTCCCGAGTGGAAGAAAGGGGTGAGGTGTATGACAAAAGCACCTTGTAGTAAAAGCAAAATGGTAGGTAAAAATACCCGGAGCCTCGTAGATATAAACTAGAGAACTCCGGTAGAGTAGGCACAAATAAAAGATATACAAATGAGGCCCCCAACCTCCGCCTATACTCTGCTACCCCCCGGACTTCAAATAGTACACAGGGATCTCCTAGTGACCGGAGATATAATTAAGCCCAGTCTAACACTAGCCGACCTAAAAAGGACCGGAGTGAGACTCTAAAAAGGGGCCCAACTGAAGGTTGGTTCGTAGCTTAAAATCATATTTTTTGAAAAGGGAGGCTACGGTGGTAAGTATCAAAAATAATTACAGGCAAAAGTATCATAAAAGAATAACATTTATCCGCTCTGCAACAAGACAGAACACCTGGAAGGTACATAGACTATGAAGACGTATGACATAAAAGTCTAATAAATTGTTTATATACAGTGCAAAAGGAAAATATTTCGTAAAAACTTTATTAAAATGTAAAGAGAAACGCTCAATGTCACGAAAACATCAAAAGGATGAAATTCGAAGCATCTGGAATTTTCGATAAGAAATAAAAGAAAATGTGATAGCTGCTAGATCGCCATTAAAAATAATTATCGAAGCGCGACATTCAGAGAAAAAGTTAGGCTATCAGCAAGAAAAGTTAAGATGAATAGCATCAACGATTAATTGAAAAAATTATAAGAATGGATAGATATAATTAAGAATATTGAATTTCGGAGCTTATAAAAGCATTGATGGAAAAAAGGCAAAGGCCTAGCCTATCCCTAAAACTGGCGTCCGCTAGCTAAACTAACGAAGCCTAAAAACTGAAATAGAGGCATTCTAACTAACCTGGTTTACATAACATAATGTAATAATATAAAGAGGAAAATACTGTACAGAAAATAAAAATAATATTTATATAATATTCATATAATAATAATGGTCGTACCATGTGGCACGTCCCGTGGAAGTCGTCAGCTCTCTGGAAATGTTCAATATACATACATATCTATGACGCCTCCTTACTATAAAGTAACATATAGTTCCCAGAAGAGGTAGCAGGAAACGTCTAAAGATGAAAAGTAGCACATCCTGAGAGCACAAAATTAGTCCAACCTGTCGCACGGGACGCGACCACAAAAAGGACGTATAAACCCAGCGTGACCAGCTGGGAGACGCGTGCAAGAGAAGGACTGTATAACGGCGCACTAGTTGATTTAGTAAGACAACATTCATAGTTTCTAATCTTTACTCATAAAAAAATTCTTTCTTTTTCTAATGGTTACCTTTTTTAATGACGTTCCCTAGGAACTAAGTAAAGGGTTTCACCCTAGGATGTACTTTTTATATATTTGGGTCGCGTTATGCTTTCTCCGGGACCCTCACGGGGGTCTCCGGGGAGCCCTTATATATATAAGGCTCTCGCGTCATTGACAGAGAGAACCATTACTAAATTCCAGGTTGTGAAGGTTTTCCAATGGGATTGATATTGTCTCCTGGTAGACATGGTGTATTGGTTCATTAATTTAGTAGTGACACTTTCCCCAAATTGAGCTAACCATTTGGCATGGTAAATGTCCACGAGGCAAAACTGAGCGAGGTCCGAAGGTTGCCAATTGTTTCCAAGTGGAAAGCGGAGATGTGGAGGGACACCGGGTTCCTGCACCACTGTTGCAATTCGTGGTACCACACCTGGGCTGGCCATAGCGGCGCGATCATTGCCACTCGGCCCCGGTAATCAATCGGCTTGTGAATTACAGTCAGTCCCCCCAATCCGCGCCTATATGGGCGGCATTACACGACAGGTATTGGGAATTCGCACATTGGGGATAACATAACTTATGGAGAAAAATACATGTGGGCGGCAGCCCGCATTTCCACACACATTTGATGGTAATTTTTGATCAAAATCAATACTAATTGGACAACCAAGCATACACAATAATAGAAACATAAACAAGTCATTCCTTACATTAAAATTAAATGCTATAAGTAGGTGAGAAAAGTGGGGGCTCCGAGACAGACCCCCGCGACAGGGCGAGTTCATATAGCCTAGGCCTAGGCTTCCCCGGCCCCGCCACTGTCACTGGCCCCGTCCCCAGATAAACCCATAGATTTCCCGATCGCAGTAGTGCCTTCACCAGTTTATTCTTCCTAGGCATTTTGAAGTTGTTGAAGGGTGTAGGAAGGCAGTGGTTACACAATAAATGGGTCAAGTCTCAGCGCACGGACACTTAAGGATATTGGGACTGAGAAGGAAGCGTACGTGTGGTTATGTACTTACACTAGTTGTACTTGCGGGAGTGAGCATGCTCGTTAATTCCCGCCTCCTAAGATATGTTTGTCATACCGTGCTTTGAAACTATGCACTGATGGTGCAGACACTACTTCGGCTGGCAATTTGTTCCACCCACTAATCGAGTTGGTAGGAAATCTTTTACTTTTCATATCAGATTTACTATTAGGCACTTTCAGTTTGTAGCTGTGACCTCTTGTTCTCTCACCTCCATCCCTCTCTATGAAGTTTTCTTGGTCAATTTTGTCAATACCTCTAACACATTTGTATATCTGAATTTGCTGTCCTCGTTTCCTTCTCTGTTCCAGTGTAGGTAGATTCAATCTCTCGAGCCTCTCTTGGTACTCCAAATTATACAAACCTGGGATCATCCTCGTAGATGCTCTCTGTACCCTCTCAATGTTGTGGATATGTTTCTTCATGTGAGGGGACCACACGACAGATGCATATTCCATCCTGGGTCTTATTATTGCCGTTATCATTTGTTTCATGGTGTTTTCATTAAGATAATTGAAAGACATCCTGATATTTGCCAATAGTGCTAGTGGTTCTCTCACTATCTTATTTACGTGGCTTTCTGGAGACATGTTATCCTTAAATTCTATCCCCAAGTCTTTTTCTTTTTCTGCTTTGGGAATCACTTTGTTTCCTAGTTTATAATCTTTTCTAGGTCTGTACTTGCTTTTACCCATTTCTAGAGTCTTACATTTCCCTGCATTGAACTCCATATTCCATTTGATGCTCCATTCATGGATCTTTTGCAAATCTGCTTGGAGTTCAAGGCAATCCTCCTGGGTTCTGATCGTTTTAAGCAGCTTAGCATTGTCCGCAAACATGCTCATGTAGCTTGTTAGTCCCTCAGGTAAGTCATTTACAAATATTAGAAACATGATTAGGGCTAGGACAGATCCTTGTGGTACTCCACTCGTAATTTGAGTCCAGTTTGACGATTTCCCCCTTACTGTTGTTCTCATCTGTCTTCCGCTAAGGTAGCTCTCCATCCATTTCAGCAGTTTGTCTCCTACTTTTCCCTCATGTTTTAATTTCCACAGCAATCTCTTGTGTGGAACTTTGTCAAATGCCTTTTTAAAGTCTAGGTAGGCACAGTCTACCCATCCTTCCCTCTGGTCCACTGTGTCTATTACTCTAGAGTAAAAACTCAACAAGTTGCTTACACATGATCTGCCTCCTCTGAATCCAAATTGTCGGTCAGTAATTAATCTTTTGGATTCCAGGTAGTTCACCCATTTGTCCCTTATTAATCCTTCCAGAATCTTCATGAGGATGCTCAATAGTGATACAGGTCTATAGTTCAGTGGTTTATCTCTGCTTCCTCCCTTAAATATAGGAATAATGTTTGCTCTTTTCCATTCTGTAGGTACTATCCCTGTGTCCAATGATTTGGTCATTATATCATACAGTATAATGGTATACTCAGTTCCTTGGAATTTTCTTTAATAATCCAGCCTGATACTCCGTCCGGTCCGGCGGCTTTGTTTGGATCCACCTTACTCATTATGTCTATGAGCTCTGCTCTGTTAAATGTGACTTCCGGCATTTCCTCTGTACCTATCTCATTGGTTTATGTGTATTTACCTATTTGTATTTACCTATTTGTAGTATACAGGAGTTGAGCTTTTTAGGCTCGTATTGTCCCGCTTCCTGAGTTACAATTATCTAACTTTGCCTTAAAAATATGAATGTTTTTGGCACACACCACTTCCTCTTCCAACTGATTCCACTTACTTATACTTCTGTAAGGGAAACTATACTTTCTCACATCTCCTTTACATCTTCCTTTCATTAGTTTATATCTATGCCCCCTAGTTCTACCATTATCTTTCACAATATAACCCTTCTTGTCCACCTTTTCGAGTCCTCTCACACATTTGTACATCATAATCATGATGTGTGTGTGTGTGTGTGAGTGTGCGTGTGTATGTGTGCTTCCTTCTCAGTCCCAATATCCTTAAGTGTCCGTGCGCTGAGACTTGACCCATTTATTGTGTAACAACCGCCTTCCTACACCCTTCAACACCTTCAAAATGCCTAGGAAGAATAAACTGTGAAGGCACTACTGCGATCGGGAAATCTATGGGTTTATCCGGGGACGGAGGCGGGGCCAGTGACAGTGGCGGGGCCGGGGTAGCCTAGGCCTCCGAGGGGCCCCCAGGGGTGTGCGCGCGGAGTAGGGAGGGGGGGTGGCGCGGAATACAAAAAACAGCATTTTTACACCGCTCTTCAACCGTGATTCATGTTTTGTGGGGTCAATACGTGTTTTAGGGATTTTGTGTACCTGTTTTACCCCTCGGCGCGGAATAGGGTAAACGCGGACTGAGGATACGTGTATTAGGGGGACTGAATGTACTTTGCACATTAGCATAGAATCTGGTGGCGGAAACAGATAGATTGAGGTCCACCTGTTCCAGTCTACCAACAATGCATTAGGTCCCCCCGCCGGGGTGACCTCCTGACGAGTGAGGAAGAGGGGGAGTCTGTGATTCTCTGTGGATGCAAACAAGTCCACCTGCGGACGGGCCGGCTTTGCAATCATCTTGTCGAAGGTAGCCTGTTTGATTGTCCATTCTACTAGAGTGCTCTGCCGGCGAGAGAGAGCGTCTGCCCCTGCCGGCGAGAGAGAGCGTCTGCCCAGACGTTCTCCACACCGGGGAGATATGCTGCATGCAGGGAAATTCCAGTGATTCGGCCAGGGCAAAAATCCGTTCAGAAACCTTCAACAACTCTCGTGACCTCACTGAGCCCTGTTTCTGAATACAAAAGACTGCTGTTTGATTGTCCATTCGGAACGCAATTGATTTGTTTGTTAAAGTCATGCCGTGAGTTTGGAGAAAAAAAGAGGGGGACTAAAAGCTCTTGCTCATTGATATGGTACTGACTGTCTACCGGCCATGTGCCTTGACCTTGATGGCCCAGGGTGGACTGATAGCCCCAACCTAGTGCCCCTGAGGCATCTGTGTCTACCCATACCGTAGGAGGGGGAGAAACCTACGTCGTGACAGAGTAGGAACTTCTCGCTTGGCCCAGACCGAGAGTAAGCTGTGGATTAATGGAGGAATTGGCCATAATTTCTTCTCCGGCGAGAGAGGGAAAACTTTGTTGCCTTCCAGGATTAATCGTTTGACTTTCAAATGGCCCAACTTCACAGTTAATTGTATCCAGTTGAGAGAACCGACTAGGGAATCCCACGTTTTCCTGGTCGTATCCAGACTGTGGAGAAAACGGAACAGTTTCTTGCGGAACATGCTCCGGTTGTCCACACTCTGAGTAAGAGTAAGATTGGTGGTGTCCCAGACCAGCCCTATCCACTGAATAGTCCTTGAGGGGACAAGGCGAGGCTTCGCCAAGTTCACCTTGAACCCTAGGGTTGTTACATGAGCTAACACTTGGTTTACATGATCTTGACATAATTCCATAGAGTTCGCTACTACTAGCCAGTCGTCTAGATACCAAAACACCTGTATGCCTTGGATTAACCCTCCAGACCCGGCTACGCATTACATAAATATTCCCCGAAATCCGGGTGTTTTGGCCGAAAAACGTCTAGGCTAGGCTACCGTATATTTGTTACTCTGACTGCTTCCCGCATTCCCAAGCGTAGCTGTGTTATTTACCTGTAGAATGGCGTTAAGTAGAGCTCTCTAAGTCAACTGGTTCAGTTGTGATGATGATTTCATTAGAGATAACTTACGGCAACAACAGCCACTTTACACTACTTTTCGATACTTAACAACATACAGGCACACACGAACAAGCGACGCTCTCCTTCTTGTGGCCGGAGATGCGGGGCGTCGGTCCAGCCGGCTGTTGTTTACATGCGTCGGACCGACGCCTCGCACACCAAGCTCACAGGCTTTCAACCACTGGTACAATGTTGTACCACCCGGGTTCCTCGGGTCAAAACAAAATGGTACACACGTGTACCAGCCGGGTTTGAAGGGTTAACAGGGGTAAAAGAGCTTGCCGGACAAGTTTTGTGAAAATTCTCGGTGCTAGGTTCAAGCCAAAAGGCATTCTTTGAAAGACATAAGTCTCTCGCCTGATCCTAAGGGCGAGGAATTTTTGGAACCGTTTGTTTATTGGGACATGCCAATAGGCATCTTTGAGATCGATCGAGCACATCCAACCTTGCGGCGGAATCGCGAGTCTGAGTTGCTGAACTGTAAGCATCTTGATGGGTGAATGCTCTAAAAATGTGTTCAGGTGCGAGAGATCTAGAACTGGTCGCATCTGCACACTGTCCCTTTTTGGCACTAAGAAAAGTCGGGAAGTATATACTGGGTGACTGGCATTGACCGGGATAAAAACTTGTTTGGTAATCATTTCCTGAAGCAGAGTCTCCTCCTCCTGAGACACATTGATGTGTTCCCGCGGCAGACGCAGTCGGGGCCGCCGGAGCCACCGCCAGGTGATTCCTTTGCTTACTACTTTCCTGGCCCAGGTCTTCTTGGGCCAGGCCAAGCGGAATGAACGGAACGAACCCAGGTGCAACCGGGGTCCGATTGTCGGGGCAACTCTCAAATCCTGTGTCCTTAACCCGTACAGCCCCAGCGACGCGTCTGACGCGTCGGCGATGTATGTAACGCACAGCCCCAGAGACGCGCCTGGTGCGTCACCCTAATTGCGCCGACCGTAACCTCAGGTGTAGCCACTCAAGAGGGCTCAGATTTGTATGGGAACTGTGTACGTATCCCACGCAACCGTGCCGATGGTTGAAAACTCTCAAAGTCCACGTGCGTGCGCGTGAGCGCGCAATAACCTGGTTTTTGGGGGTAATTGCCTTAAATTTTTTACTCTTGTAAAATACGTTTTCGGGGGCTCTGTAGGACCATTCTTTAAGCTTTTTGAGCGTTTTTTCGTGGTTTTTCCTTCATTCCTAACCCATTCGCTATTGTTTCTGGAATAAAACAATTTTTTGAAAACCGGCCGGGTTCTGGTGAACAAACATTACAAAACTAGCCGGGGCTCCACGGGTTAAGCACGGCGTTGGGATGCTGAGAGACTGGGTGGCTAGTTTTTTGGAGAAGGAGGTGGGTTGGTATCTGACGCTTGGCTAGATTTGACTGATGGCTGGCCTTGAGTACCCTTCTGAGGGGCCTTACCTTTATACCCAGAAAGTTGACCATGTTTGGGCTTGTAAGAGTTACCTCCCTGCTGCGGCAGGAGTCTGGGATCCCTTGGTGACTGTTTAGATTGTGGTTGGTATTGTTTGGTACCACCCTTTGATTTATGAAAGGGCTTCTTAACAGGATCCTTCCAAGCTTGGAAGGTAATCTGCTTCCAACCACTAACCATGTTAAACACTAGACTCCATGTTTCAGAGTTAAGGAGGGTGGCAGTAAGGACCGGAGAGAGAGTTACCCGGCGACCTACTGTATGTCCGCCGGCAACATCCTCACCAGATGGACTCTCAGATCTTGGCGGGCTCGAACCGCCTCCATAATAGCAATTCTGATGTCTCCTAAGGACTGAATAGAATTTTGTAGCAATAGTCTCCTAGACAATTCGGTAGCTCTCTTAATTTGGGGTTCAGCTATAGCTGAAATAGTATGTGACAGGGAGGCGGCGATTTGGTGACTAACCAAATACTGGGAGAACATCCGGTAAGCCTTATTTCTCAACTTGAAGTCCCTGTCAAGGTGAGCAGCCGGGGGGGTAGAAAAAGGTTCATCAAGGGAGTACAAGGAAACTTTGGGGCCGAGTAGGCATGATTTTCTTGGGGAACCTGATGTGAAGACTTAGAAGTAATTGTAGCAGCAAAAACCTGAGCTTCTATTTCCCAGTCTGCCCATGGGCCTAATCCTACCGGCCCCATCTGCAAGACTGGTGTATGCGTCTGGTCTAGGACCGGAGTTGTAGCCAACTCCGGCGTGAGAGCATTCAAAGCTTTGACATCATTGATGCCATCAGCTTTTGACCAATCCGCAAACAGTCGTGCAGACGCGGCGGGAGGGAACGCCGGGGCAGCTGCATACAGAAAATAATCCGGGTTGTACGAACTCGGTACACCCTTAATTAACACATCCATCACTCTCCCTACCTCATCTTTTGACCTAAATTTCCTGGTCTTATTGATTTCAATAAACCACTCGCCGGGTACTGGAAGTTCCCCTGACCCAAAAGGTTGAGCTAAGTGAGGGTTCACTGGAGTCACAGGGATCCAGGAACAATCTGCGCCATAGAGGAGGGGCATGGGGCCCTTCTTCAGAGGCGCCTTATCTAAAGGAGGTGGGGAATATCTGCAATAACCCTCAGAGAGGAGGTGGCCAGCGCCGCCGGCACTGTAGTGCCAGAAGCCGCGGCTACTACCGGGGTAGGACAAGATGGAAGAAAACCTGGGGAAGCTAGGGGGTTTGACAACAGAAGTACAGAAGTACTAGGGGCCACCAAATGTTTAGAAACTGGGGGGTCTGAAGAGGCAGGGAGTTGATAATGTTGCATTACCTTATGCAAGAGCTCGCTTAACTGATCAGAAGTCACACACTTACTGTGGGAGTCCCTGGATGAGAGGGATCCTGCCTCAGAATCTTTACCTGTGAGTGACTGGGGAGCCGGGGAGAACCCAACCTATCCCGGCTCTCCACTCATCTCGGGATTATCCTGTTCCCTTACTATCTCAGTATCTGCCGAGGGCCACGTTAAATCTGGAACCGATGATGGCAACATTTCTATGCTACCTTCCTCAGTCCTTTCGTTATTGACGTTAAAAAGAGATGGAGAAGGTTCAGATTGATGCCAGTAACACCCTGCCACAAAGGGCTGGGAGTCTGGAATCACTTGAGAATGCAATTGTGACCCTGACGGATATCCCCTGTACTGGTCAGCCAGAACCCTACATGGGCCTGCCGATCTAACACTACGAGGTACATAGTTCAGTTTAGGTATGGCAAAAGTAACACTAGGAGACACACTCAAGGATTGTTCATGACTAGGTGCAGATTCCGGTGTGTCAGACCCCACTTCTGAATCCCCAAAATCTTGGTGAGGTATGTCAGAGCTAGGGGTAGGGGGCGGTTGCTGAGGGGTGTTCCTCCGGCTGCCGCTGCTTGCTTGACTCGTCGTTCCCTAAGAGTCCTCTCTCCGGCGTTTGGTAGACCGGGAAGACTCTGCGGACGAGTATCTAGATTGTTTGCGGGGGGATCTAGACCTTGACCTCGACTTGCGCCTAGGGGAGGATGATCGTCTCCTCTTGGTACGGTCGGAGGGGGGAACCTCGGTGACTTCACTTTCACTGCTACTACTCACTACCTCTTTGCTGAGGGCTTTCGACTTGACTTTAAGTCTGACAGATTTAGAGGAACCGGGTTTCACAAGGGGTGACTTAATAATGAGTTGTTCCCGTAGTACTTCATCATCACAGTCAAGTGCCTTATGGGCAGTGTCTTTGGCATAAGAATTAAAAGTACTCTTAACTTCCTGTAAGGCCGCCAGGCACGATAAGTCTTTATTTGTTATTAACGCAGTTTTCAATTCAGAGCAAATGGAACAACGTTTAGATAACCACAAGCCTCTGGAACGATCCAAACACTTGACGCATTTAATGCAAAGTTTGTGAGCAAAAACTGGCAAATGAGAGCAGGTAGGAGTAATGCATAGATCGAACCTTGTCATGGTGCTAATAAGGGAAACCCCCCCCCCTGGGATGAGCCGCCCAAACCTCCGTCGGAGAAGCAGTCAGGAGCCTGGAAAATAAGATTTCCAGGAATCAATGCTCATAAGGATAACCTGCGAGGTGTTATACATCCTAACTCGTGTCCGCCGGAAAATTAGCTATAGTGCACCACTACTCTAACCTTCCGCCAGACCCGTTTAAGCTGGGTTTAACTACTAACCTGTGACAAGTTTCCCAGGTCCCTTGACCTTTAGTGTCTGATCATACATAAACAAGTTTGCAAAACTAATCGTATCACTCTTGTACACTAGACTTGCGGCGCCGCAGGGCGAGAAGATCTAATCATGTAACTGGGTCAGTTAGGGCGAGTTACTCGGCGCGCCGAGTTTGCAGCCCCTTTATGAATGCAGTTCCGCCGGGAGCGTGTGGTTCAGCCAAACCATGCCGGGACCTTTTGAATGTTCCTACCCGTTTATAAGACGGGTAACTTGGGCCCATCGCACGGGGCCGCCGGAAAAACAAAAAACTCGAGAGACAGGGAGATGGCACAGCTCCCCAACTCTGAGTCCCGCACATAACACATCATAAAGAATATGTTAGGGACGTCTCCCCTACCCCACAAACATGCTACAACGCATGTAAAAACAGAAAATTAGGGGCATACATAGGCATATAATTAAAATACAGAAAATTTAGCATCCTAAATTACCTGAAGCATACTCCGGAGCCCCTACAAAAGGCAGACCACGAAGTACGACGAGCAACACCAGCATACGACGCTCCGTGGACCATCACAGCGCTCGGATGAGGGAGGCCCTCTTCAAGGGGCCCAAAGCAAAACACAAACTCTGGAAGGTGGAGCACCACGTGCAGACACCCTTAACCAGAGCATTTGCTGATAATAAATAATCTGACATGTACTTTCCTCAATAATGACAGTCTGTATCATGACTTGTAGAGTGGTAGCCTTCTAGCTAAGTACAGTAATCGCAAAAGCTAAAGGCGTATCACAACAAACAATAAAACACACGCGGTACGAAGATCCTGGACTCGTAGACGCCTGTTACAAAAGTACCCTATTTTAACACATACTTCCTGCGGACACACCAATCTGGCAGCCGTGCTAGCTAATCTAAACCTTGTTACTACAACACAGATGCATACAAATGAGTAAGGACTCACTAGAAGCTCTGGAACGTCGAATAAAGCGGAGCGTGGCGCAAGCCTTGTTGTCACTGTGGCCGCGGAAGTAGCAAGGACGAAGATGGCCGCTAGAGGGCCTGGTGTTGGGAAAGCGAAACATGAGAAATCCACGCATATGGCAAGTCATATGATAACAGATAAGTTATTTTTTCTTTTTTATATTTTACAGAGTTTTTCTCTGTATGGTACCCGATCAAATTGACGATCCCATAAGGGAATTAGGCGTGCACTTATGACGAGTACTCCATAATACTTCCGCGCGGGCTATTCAAAATCCTGGCGCAGGATGTTGAATGGAGACTATTATTAATAGGCGAAGTCGTCAATGATGGAGGGGCCTTATTAAATATAGTATTACACACCACCATCCCCGTGGCAGCACAGTGCTCCAGTATACATTCGCCTCCCAGGTTCCTTCGGCCATAACCCTGTCCTCCGTGCACGCCCTCATGTCCGTCGGCACCTGCCCCGACATGCCCATTCAAGTCTCCTCCCACAATTACCGTACTACCTCCCCTTCCTTGCATCCGACAGCCACCCCTAGTAATTCATTCCAGTACCGTTCTTTGACATCTCTACCTAAACCTGCTTGGTGGGCATATGCTGATATAACATCAATGACTCTCGCCCCGAATTTCATTCTTAGTAAAATCAGTCTTTCATTAAACCTTTTAACTTCTATAACACAATCTGCCCACCTCTCTGCCACCAGGAAACCCACCCCTCCTGTACCATGTTCGTTTCCCTTCCCTATAAACTTAAAGCGTTCATTTTTACCCGTAATCCACCTCGCACTCCCCCCTTTCCACCGGGTTTCCTAGGCACAACATATATCCACTCGTCATCTCTCTAGCATCTCCGCAATCTCACCTATCCTTCCTTTCATAGTACCCACATTCACACTTCCGAACCTAAACTTCGGGGAAGAATCTGTGGTAGTGTCCTTTTGTGATTTTATATCAACAGACTTACGTTTTCTCTAATACAGTAGTTATTTTTTTGTCATGATTAGGTATTTTGCCAACGTTGGAGGTCGCTATCCCCAGGTATCCAGCTCCAGGCAACCCCGGGCAGTTGTCACCCAAAGGCCATCTCAAGATCTTAATAGGGGTGGGACCTAGGGGTCTCGGGGCACCCCACCAGAACCAATCGCAGGGACGCAATCCGTGCGCGCACACGGCACTACAGCTGGCCCGGTATTATGCGCCTAGTAATAGGGCAGCCTCCCGGTGCACTACCTTCAGGTTCGGGCCCCTGTACTTCTAGGCGGAAAGTGCAAGTCTGTAAAAACACTATGCCCTGTACCCTCTATAGGTTCTCCTGGCCAGGATGTACCCCCAGGGGGCCAGAGCTGGACCTGAGGTAGGTCCCTCCAAGTCAGCGAGCCGCCATTAGGCGAGTTTGAAGCATGTTTTACATGGGGTGCCTGCTCTGACTAGCCCCCAACCACAGTTGTTGGCTGTGGGCCTAGCCTTTGCCCAGAGGGGCTTAACCTGCAAGGCAGCAGACGGTTTGTGGGGTTTGTTCCCCTAGACAGGTTGCCGACCACGGCTGACGAGTCCTGTCTACCCGGATTGTGTAGGGTTGTCACCCCTAGATGGGTTGCCGACCAAGGCTAACGAGTCCCATCCACTCGATTGATTTATAAGTATAACTCTGAGACCATGAGAACTGCAGAACATGAAAGTATTACCTCATATGAAGTAAATATTGAAAATTATATCATAAATACAGTATATAATTATAAAGAAAAATATAAAAGAAAAGAAAGGAAGAAATTGTAGACCTCTTGTGACGCCTGCAGCTCAGCAGAACGCCATGTGGGCTCAGCCGCTCGCTTGGCCACTCGCTAACACTCGCCGGGGCAAGGTATTTGGCTACAGTCTATCTACAATGTTGTTCTTTCTTTCATAGTGTTCGTGTTGTTACAGACAGTCCCGTGGAGGTCTTTATTTTCGTCTGTGACAACGGGAAGCATTTTATATCATGTGTTGAACATAGGATGCATTGTATATAGTTAAGGAGAGAGAATAATATAGGCAGTGGGGTGGTAGTGTGTGCGTGCGTATACATGTGCTGCCTCCCCCCTCGCTTTGTAGGCTCGCGCGCGTGCCGTCTCGCGCCTCTTGATTGGCTGGTGGTTCCTGGCGCCTTCTGCAGCCCTGCTGCCTGGTGATGTGGCAGCCTGTGATTGGCTGACCACCATGCCTTTGTGTGTGATCCTGCAGGGGTCCCGAGGAGTTCCATCCTCAGAGCTTTCCTGACTAGCATACCCTTCACATGTCCCTTGCCCCCCTGTCTCCCGACTTCTACCTATAGAGCACTTTCTCTCTCTCTCAACTTCTTACCTCTCATTCTTCTACTCTATTTAATATCATAACTTCCCTTTGGTTCTGCACGATTTCATATATCGGCCATCGTATTATATGCTGAAGCTCTCAGCACGTCATCCGACGTAAGAGACAATTCCCCACAGACCCTGACTATACACCCTTCACCAATCACCAGAAAAAGCATATCATCAACAATCTCAAGCACTCACCCGCCTGTGGCCTAGACAACATAAGCAACATACACCTCAGACACCTGGGACAACAAGGCATACAAGTACTCACTAACATATCAAACTACAGCTATTCACACAACACAATACCAGACATTTGGAAGCATGGTATCATCATCACATTCCCCAAACCCAACAAAGACCCCACGCTACCCTCCTCGCACCGCCCCATCACACTCCTTTGCTCCCCCTCCAAAGTCATGGAACGCCTAGTATTACAACTAATTACACCTGACCTACCCCTAGCTCCAACACAACATGGCTTTAGGCCACTGCACTCCACAAACACTCTTCTCACAGACCTTACACAAAGAGCTTTCGACGGCATCAACTCGGCTAGACCACCACACAGATCACTATTAGCCACACTCGACATTAGTAAAGCCTTCGATGCCATCCCCCGCCACAACCTAACAAACAAAATCTACAACACAAACATGCACAACAACACAAAACGGTGGCTGGCCAACTTCCTAGCAGGCAGATGTGCACACGTATCTTTTGCCGGTCAGTCATCTAAAATCAGAAACTTTCCAAACGGAGTCCCACAAGGATCCGTCCTATCGCCCGCACTCTTCAATCTGTACATGCACGATATAACTACACCCAATACGCCCCAAATAAACTTAGCCTCCTATGCAGATGACATAACACTCACATGCACACACCATGACCCAAAAAGAGCAACAGATCTCCTTCAACCCTATATCAACACACTACATGGCTGGTGCACTACAAACAGACTTAATCTAGCCCCAGCCAAATCCACCGCAACCCTGCTCACAAGTTGGACAGGAGAACACGAATACATCCCTCAACTCACCATAAACAACACACCCCTAACACATACACACACACCCAAAATCCTAGGAGTAACATATGATACTCATATGACATTCAAACAGCACACCACAAACATTAAAAAGAAACTGACACCCAGACTTAATGCCCTCAGGTCACTTGCTCACACAAAATTTGGACACAACAAAGAAACTACCACCACAGTATATAAACAATACATAAGATCAGTGATGGAATACGCAAGCCCAGCCTGGGCTTCTAACCTAGCTGAAACACATCATAAGACCTTACAGACTATTCAAAACAAAGCCCTGAAGATCATTACAGGCTGCACAGCTACTGCACCCACAGATCACCTACATCAAGAAACCAAAATCCTCAAAGTCAAAGACCATCTGGACATGAGAGGCACTCAATTCCTGGCAGCAGCCTCCACGAACCAAGACCACCCACTAAACTACATGGCAACACACCCACAGACACCAAGAAATATCAAAACAACACCCAGCACACGGTATCACACACAATTATTGTCCTCTCTCCCTCCCTGCCCACCCCGAACCAACTTCCAGAAGTACATCCATACTCATATCTCTCACCGATCCATCCACTCACTCACAGACAACACGCAGCTGCATGCACGACCTCCCGAAATCCATCCTTCCGAATCCTCCCTTCCTCGCGAGGACAGAGTCCACCTGGCCAGGCTGAGATGCGGACACCATCCAGCTCTCCTGAGCTATCAGAAGAGACTGGATGACTCCGTTGTCGACTCCTGCCCAGGATGTAACACAGCACCCCATACATTAAACACATCATAGAAGACTGCATTTCACACAACCACTTACGCCAACAACACAATCTACACTCAATGAGAGCTCTGTGGGAAAGCCCGATCGTGGTCATGCATGGCCTTCCTCAGGGACTCGGGGCTGTTCGGCCAGGCAGCTTAGGGAACAACAACAACATGTTTAGTTAGGCATTTTGGAAGGGTTACCATTTTTGTCTGTAGAGGTTCGACACACTCACGGTGTCTCCCTTCCTGTATCTTGGTGGTCTGCTGGGGGATTTAATGCTAGACTGGGATAAGGCTACTGGTGTTGTGATTTCCGATGTGTACTAGGTTTTGTTGAACCTGTACAATCGCAACGGAGACGTGGGAAGCCTAGGTGGTCTTTCTGACTGTGTACCTTGTGAGTTTAGCGCTGTGTTGCGAGTGAGGGCTTTTGCCTCTGCCACCCAACACTGTGCTAACTCGTTTGCTTTGACTTTGAGAGGGTCGCCAGGAGAGAACCAGATACTAGCGATCTGGATCTCTCAAGAGAGCACCCCGTCAATTAACGTAATTTGGCCGCACAGCCTTAAGGACTTCGCTAGGCTACGAGCCGCTTGCTCAGCCATTGTTTCCTAGCCTACTACATCTCAGCTAGACTTTATTCGCCTAGCAGACACCAGATTTAGATTATAAACTCTTTCTGTTATGTATGCATTATTATTCACAGCATTTATTAGTCTAGGTTGTTGTTGAGTTGCACAACCCTAGTAGGCTGTTTCGTTGATGAGGAAGTACTTCTTTTGCTGTTTGAGTTCCTACTATTGCGCAGTTATTATTCCCGTGCCAGTTAACCCTATATGTCCTTACAATTGTCATATCCTGGTCCTGCTTTATACTACAGTTCAAAATCCGATACGATCATCTTACCCCAGCATCAGACTTTCTTCAGAAGATTCCTGCTCGATGCTTTGGGACTTTCGTTCACTTTCTTTAGTATAGGAGTGACAGTTCATTATTGTTTAGAGAAACTTTAAATATACCTTCTTCTAGTTTGCATTAAATCATTGCAGTGATTTAATTAAGATCTCTATCTTTTCCTAGTATACCTTATTACCGTAATTGTATGTTGTTGTGATCAGGCTGTATCAGAGATCATCAGCCTGTAGTAGTAGTGCACTTATACTGAGTTATAGGATACCCCGTTATCGCAGATTTAACTCTGGAGGGTATAGGTGTTTTTGTGCGCCGGCATTATAAGTTCAGGGGTTGGATCTAGTGTTACTGTTGTGGCTGTGTGCTTTTCTAGTCCAATGATTAAGAGCCCTTGTTTTATACGAGCCCCGGTCGTAACACTCTCAACTCAATCCTTCCACCTCACTCTCGGTCTGCATTTTCCTCTGTCCTTCCACCTCACTCTCATACACTCTTTTAGTCATTCTCTTGCTTCCCATACGTTCCACATGGCCGAACCATTTCAAGGTGTTCCTTCTCACATTCTCCAGCACACTCGCAAATGTTCTGCCGAGGACCTAGTTTAAATGCCTGGGAGACAGTATTTCACCGAGACATACCGAGTACTGAACTTGTCCCAAGCTACCGTAGGAAGAAAGGTCGACTCGATGCAGCGCTACAAACGTATTAACCCTCAACCAACGGTGACCGTCATATGACTCGTGCCTTTTTGAGGCCATTATGAGCGTTGAGGGAGAGAGCGTGCATTACAAGGACAACAGGCGGGCTCGGTCCGCTCACGACAACACTGGGACCTACTGTATCTCTTCCGTACCTTCTTACCTCTCAAAATAAGGATAAATCCGAGGAAAATTCCTCATTTTAGGGTGTTTTCACTTTCAGTTGCACAATCGTTGCAAGAGAACCCGTTGTCGTACAAGGGTGATTCAGATGTCACTGGAAAGCTTGTTTTTCGCTCTTTCACTGATATATAATTGTATTACGCTCTGGCTCTTGCTTATGCATGAAAAAGATAATGGAATTATGCTCATTTTCGGTAAACATGCCCGCCAGGCACTACCATGATACACCCCTACACCCCCGCTGGTTGGGAGTTAATTCACTCAACTACAGTACTTTCAAAACATTTTATAGCTCAATTTTCATACGGAGAGCGTTGTTTGTATTTGTGTAACAAATTTCCAAAAGATTAGCCAATCCCAGTCAGGCGATTTGCGAGGTTTTCCACTTTAGACAAAACCTCCAACCTACTCAATTCGCCGTCCTGATCCTGAGGGGGTCAAGGGAGGTACAGTAGGGGAAAAATCGGTACTTCTAGCACCATCATTACTACTACACGTGGACGCTTCCCTCGCTTATTATAGTGTTGTGTGGGG
>JAGKTK010013211.1:0-10334 GCA_018397895.1 Paralithodes camtschaticus | reverse complement strand
AGATTCGAATCATCGGTCGTCGGATTAACGGACTTTTACTGTACATTGATCAATGACGAGTTTTCGGTGGATTTCCAACCTCCACGTGAAATGAATCGTATCCTCTCATCATTCCATCCAGTGGACACAAGTAAAATTATTAGTTATGTCAGAGACATGAATAAAACTTTCTGCAAGCTTGATCCTATTAATGTATCCAAGATGTCATTTGTCTATCTGCATGTCGCAGACTTCATCTGTAAAATTGTAAACAGATGCTTCATGGAGGGTAACTTTGTTCAATCTGAGAAACAAGCTCTATTGGTGCCTCTTCTAAAGAAACCTGGACTTGATGCTGAGGATATGTCAAGTTACCGACCTGTTTCAAACTTGTAATTTCTTTAAAAAATAATTGAGCAGGCCATACTAGATCAATTGTTACCATTGCTTGAACAGAACAAAGCTGTTCCTCTTGCTCAGTCTGCATATAGGAAATACCATTCAACTGAGACCTCTTTATGTAAGATTCAGAATGATTTGGTGGAGAACACATGCAACGGGAAGGCGTCTCTTGGTTTTGTTGGATCTTTCTGCGGCCTTCGATACAGTGGACCATGACCTACTGTTAAAAGATCTGCACTCTTACGGTGTTCGTGGAAGAGCACTCTTGCTCCTCAAATCATATTTATCAGATAGATTTCAGCGTGTGGTGATTGGCCATACCATCTCTGACCGTAGGACCTCGACTGTTTTTTTCAGGGATCTGCCTTGCTTAGGCCAATCGGCTTTCTGCAGACTCCCATTTTCTTATGTTCTTATGTTCAAGCCCCCCTGTTGTTTGAAGTTCCTCAGGGATCGGTTCTGGGACCGATCCTCTTTATAGTTTACACTAGCAGCTTGGCATCCTTGCTAGATACTCATGGTGTTGCCTATCACTTTTACGCTGATGACACTCAGTTGTATGTGAAGATAGAAAACATTAATGATACAAAGACCAAAATGGAATCTTTATTGTCTGACATTAAGATCTGGATGGCAAAGTGGAAACTCAAACTGAATGAGAACAAAACAGAGATCATTATCATTCATGGAAATAGAAGGGGAAATGATGCTGAAAATGTAGTGACTCTGGATATGGGAGGTTCTCAACTTCGCCCAGGAAGCTCAGTGCAAAACCTTGGAGTATACTTTTAACTCTAAATTGAACTATGAGAATCACATCAATCAGGTCATCAAAATTTGTAATCTTCAAATCAGAAACTTGTATTCAGTTAGACGGTTTCTTAGCAAGCACTGCCTTCTAACATTGGTTCACTCAATTGTCCTATCACGTGTGGACTATTGTAATGCCTTATTGGTTGGCCTTCCTAATTACTTGCTACAAAAAGTTCAGTCCATACTAAATAGAACAGTGAGGCTCATATTTGATCTGCCTCCATGAACCCCCACTTCTTCATATTTGATAGAGCTGCACTGGTTGCCAGTTAAAGCTAGGATAGAGTTTAAGTTGTGTCTTTTGACTTTTAAGGCACATATGTTTGGCGAACCTAAGTATCTTGCTGACCTCTTGAGACGCCCTTTAGCACGTTCTGGTGCAATCCTGAGAAGCGGTGATGATATGCTGCGTCTTGATGAACCGGTAGCTATCCAGCAGTCCTCTTTCTCTGATCGGTCCTTTTCTTTCGTGGCTCCTAGGTTATATAATGAATTGCCTTTATCAATTAGACAGCTGAACTCCATAGACTCTTTCAAAAAACAGTTGAAAACCTTTCTCTTCTGTAGGAGTTATGATCTTGCAAGTGGCACAGTGACAGGTCGTTACAGACTCTAACTGCTGCCATGTTAAATAATTGTTGTTGCTTGAACTACAGATGAACTGCACCACACTTCTCTTTGATTGTGGTGCACTGAGTTTCGAGCGCTAGTGAATTCCTCTGGAAGAACTGGCGCTTACGAGAAATAAAAGACCAGATTATTATTATTATTGTTATTATTATTCAAAATTTTAGATTGATATTTTGTAGCTCCCTTGTGGGACTGGGAATCTAAGTTTAGTGAAAGTTTGTCTAGTTTCTATTAAAATGTAAAACTTGCAAACTAAACAAACTATATGAGGTAAGTAGTAAAGAGCTGAACATTTTACACTCCATGCCCCAGGATTGAAATTTGCAATAAGTCTGCGATTATTAAAATAGTGAAAATTTGCAATAAGTCTGCGATTATTAAAATAGTGAAAATGAGGTGTTTGTGTATACTGTAAATAAGTGTATAAATATAGGGCCATTTTATTATTAAAATTATGTGTGGGCTGGTAGATAGTGTGTGTCTTGTCTGAGAAGGCCTTGGTCTGGTCTAGATGTTCTGACACTAGTATTTATCAGAAATACACTACTACCCTGCTACTGAGGAAAAGGGTGACCTTCTAAAAAAAAATTGTTCAATTTTATAGAGCAGGAAATGAGTTTGCATTATTTCCTTGCATTTTTATTTTCCAAGTTTAAAATATGATTTTTTCTGGTGTTTGTCAGGTAAAAAAAACAAAGCGTGAAGAGTCGACCCCAGCGGCTGTGTTTGTAGAGGAGACCCCTTCAGCTTCCTCCAGCAGTAGACCCAGCCGGAGCTCAGCCCGAGCCGCTAGGGTCCTCAGCAGAGTCTCCCTCGAGGACTCTGAGGACGACCAGTTCCAAGAGGAGGAGGAGCGGTATCATCACGTGAAAAAGTCTCGCAAACGAGGCCCCCGACAGTCTCACGCCCCGGTAGACACCACTCCCTCAGTGCCCACGCTCCCAGAGGAGCGTTGTGTACCCTCACTAAGGATCAGACTTCCTGATCCTCACCTAGTGCCTGACATCATAGACAGTAAGACTCATAAATCAGGACAAGAAACAGAATCTGAATCTGGAGGAGGCAGTAAAGGAGACTCTAAAAGACATCAGAGGTCAGTTTCTTCATCAGAGACATCCAAGAGATTGCAGCAAGGAACAGCTGAACCTGAGCTTGTGTTGCATTCTCCGAGAAAGCAGCATAAATCAATCTCAGAAGTTCAGGACTTCCCTCAGACCAGTAAACGACAACAACAGGCTACCCCAGAGCCAGAAGTTCTTTATACCAAGAGAAGAAAACAACAAGTGATTACCTCAGTTCCAGAAGACCTCCCATCTACCACCAAAAGACACCACCAGGTTGTTGAACCAGAGGCACCACTACACACTTCTAGAAGACCACTTCAGGTTGTGGTACAACCAGAAATCCACACACCCACTTCTAGAAGGCATAAGGCTGCTGCTGTAGAACCAGAAGTACCCTCACCCACCCCTAGAAGGAAACTAAATCTTGATGAAGAACCAGAAACACTTCAGGTTGTAGTAGAACCAGAGATACATCCACCCACTTCTAGAAGACATAAAGCTGCTATCGAACCAGAGGCACCACCATCCACCTCTAGAAGACCGCTTCAGATTGTGTTAAAACCAGAAACACCCCCTACCACATCTAGGAGAAAACATCAGGCTGCTGTAGAACTAGAGACACTCCCACCTAAAACTAGAAGAAAACAGCCAGTTGCTGTAGAACCAGAAGTATCATCACCCACTACTAGAAGACAGTATCAGGCTCCTGTTGAACCTGAGGTACTAACACCTACCACTAGAAGAAAACACCAACCTGTTGTTGAACAAGAGGTCCCCACACCAACTTCTAGAAGACAACAGAAAACACCCGAGCCGGAGATCATCGCACCACCAACCAAACGACAACCTCCAAAGCAAGAAGTTGTCACTCCTACCAAAAGACGGCACCAAGCAGCCCCAGAGTCAGAGGTACTTCTTCCTCTCATCACCAGGAGGCAGCGACAGGCAGTTTTAGAAACGTATACAACCCCACCTGTCTCTGAACCAACCAAGAAACTTGGTAATAAGGTTGAGTACAAAGACCACAGTTCTGAATCAGATGAAAGAGAGACCATAGTCCCTTCCAAAAGAGGCAGAAAGCGGGACAAAAGGAAGAATAAAAAGTTTGGTTCATATGAGGAAGACGAAGACTACAGCCCTCAGCCCTACTCCAGCAAAAAGACCTGTGTTGTTGAGCCCACCCAGTCTGCCAGGAAGACTGTTGTTGAATCTACCCAGTCCACCTCCAAGACTGTTGTTGAATCCACACAGTCCACCTCCAAGACTGTTGTTGAGTCCACCCAGTCCACTTCCGAGACTGTTGTTGAGTCCGAGTCCATCTCCAAGCCTGTGCGGATACCAGACCACAAGCTAGACAACTCTGAGTCCCGGCCAGTGGTAGCCCTCAGGAGAATCACCGAGTGTGACGTGAGAGCGGCCACTGAGAAGTCTGGTGTCTCTCTCTCCTTCAACTTACCCTCTCAAGGCACCAAGCTCACCAGTGACAAAGTTTTGGATGCTAGTGAAACCACAGAAAAAGAGAAAGATACAAGTGAAAAAGCTTCTGTAAACAAGTCCATAAACTCTGAGCAATCTGTTATACCAAAAATTACTCTTAAGAACACTGAAAGTGAACAATTAGTGCTATCTAGAACTTGTACAGTTAAAAGTGATAAAAGTGACTCTGAAAAGCCCACATTAAAACCCAGCTTGTCAGAACCCCAAATAGACGAGTCTCATTCAAAACGTGAACCTGAATTGTCTGAACCAATACCTAATACCAGCATAACTGTTTCTAATAGATCTGTTTCTGATAGCAAAGAGGTCCCTTCTGAAAGTGGTGAGTCTAAGCCTGAAAGTAAGAAATTACCTTTGACTGAGAGACTCCGCCCTGACAGTGATAAAAAACAACCTAAAGCAAGAAAACCTGAACCCGATTGTGTAGAAAAATCAGTGTTTGAAGAAACTATCCCTAAGGAAACTGAATCTTCTAGCAAGAAATTAAAATCTGAAATTGAAACACCTAAACCTAGTAATGCAGAATTAAGACTTCAAAGTGAAACTGAGAGAGCTGTAAGTGGGATACTAGTGCCTGAAGCAGTACAGGACAATTCAGAATTTGAAACATTCACATCCAATTTTTTCCCTGAGCAATCTGTAACGGAGGTTGTACCGTGTGAACTTGAAACACAAAATATAGTTGGTGATAATATTGCAAGTGTATCTGAAACACACATACCTGTACCTGTGATAACACAATCCGACTCTGAAGGTTCCAGGCTTTTAAAAAAACTTGAAACACCAGAATCTGTAACCGTCCCACAGAAGTCCAAACCTGTAGATGAAACACCAGAACCTATAGTTAGGTCGGAGACTGAAGTTGAACCACCTACAACTGTTACAGAAAGCCCCAAGTCTGAAGGTGATTCAATTGGAATCGTTACCGAGAAACCCAAGCCTAAAGTTGAATCACTTGTAGAGAAACCCAAGTTAGAAGTTCAACCGTGTGCTATTGTTCCAGAGAAATCCAAATTAGAAGTTGAATTACCATCAGTTGTCACAGAAAAACCCAAGTCTGAAGTTAAATTACTTGCCACTTTTCCAGAGAAACCCAAATTAGAAGGTAAATCAACTCCAGTTATCATAGAAAACCCCAAATCGAAAGGTAGTTCACCTGCAACTGATACAGAGATACTCACGTCTGAAGTTGATACACCAGCTGTCATAGAAAAGCTTAAGTCCAAAGTTGAGTTACCATCCCTTGTAACAGATTTGTCTTCAGTTGTCATAGTAACCTCCAAGGCTGCAGTTCAACCTCCTGCAACTGTTACAGCTACACCCAAGACTGCAACTGAGGTACCTAACGTTGTACCAGAGACCACCAAGTCTGGAACGGAACCGGTTGTACCTGTAGCAGAAACCTTCAAATCGGAACCTAGAAAGTCTGTATCCGAAACTGGTGAAACATCTAAACCTGTCCCTGAAACCTTTACAGCTGAGGAAGACCCTTATTTGTCTTATATTGGACTAACCACTCCAGCAAAAGAAATTACGCCTCAGGTTGAAAAATCTATCTTTGAACCTGCAAATCTTTTCCCCACACCACAAAAAGAAAAAAAGCCTCTGGTTGAAATATCTAGCTTTCATCCTGTACAAGTTGATACAAGGGGCCCCCAAGCAGCAGCAGATCCATTACTTGAGGCATTAAGGAGAAGTGATATTCTACCTGACTTTACTGACTACCAGCCCAACACATTTGAGGTACTCTCACACACTGAGGAACCGTTATTATCTGATCCCTCAAGCCTAAAGCCTGAACATTTGCAATCCCCTGATACTTGTTTATTTGGATTTGCGCCAGATACACCCGCAGTAACTGAAGGTTCACTAAGCGTACCAGTATCTACAGAAGAAGTAAAAGCAGACACTGAAAATATTTTAAAAACAGAAGTAAATGAAACTAGTGATACAAAAGTAACTACAAAGTCAGAACAATTCCAGGAAGATAGTTCAATTACATCAGTATCTACAGTAGAAACAGCTGCTAAACTACCTGTGAGAGAGCCATCTTCAGCAAAAGCAGATTCTAAAACATTTGCATCATTAATTAAAGAACCTGTTGTCACAAATACACTCACATCAGTTCCTTTAACAACTGAACGAACTAGTGAATTATCATCCCCATCTCCAATACCATCAGAGCCATTACTGCCAGTCAAGCCTTTAAGCCAGGTTGGAATCTTGAGAACCTCCGATCCCTTATTGGCAGCCAAGCCCTTAAGCCAAGTTGGAATCTGGGAAAAAGAATCTGACTCCACTCACGAGATTCCAGTTGAAAATTGTGAGAGTCAGGAGAAGCTAAGTTTAGTCAGCAGAACTTCACAACCCCAGCTCACACAACCACACCAGACCTTAGAATCACGGCAACATATAAAATCTAACAAAGACCCTACAGACTGCACTTCCAAACCTTTTGCATTTTCACCAGATTTAATAACTGAGAAGGATACAACAGATAGCACTTCTAAACCAGTTGCATTTTCGCCAGAAAGCACCTCTAAACCTGTTGCATATTCGTCAGATTTAACTGTAGATCCAGCTAAGTTAATTGTACAAGACTCGACTCCTATTGAGAAAAAGCCCAATCTTGTCACAAGCTCAGCAGAAGTAATATCAGGAAGTTTCCTTCAGTCTATAGTTAAAGAACCATCAAGCCTTGCCAGTCCGTCACTAGTTGAAACAAATTTAGCATCACAAATAACTAAGCCAATCTCTACTTCACCGGCTGACTTAGCCACAAAGAGTCTCAAACCTACTGCTCATTCAATCAGCAATCTTCTGTCTAAAGAGAGTAAAGACCAAGAAGGACCCGGGAAAAAGAAAGAGCTCAAGAGCAACGTACAGGCAGAAAGCTTCTCAACTCAAAAGCCCGCTCCACAAGAACCTGCCCCTGAAGAGGAGACCAAGTGGCGAAACAAAACCAAGGACGTCGGCTCCATTCAAATCCAGTTCAAAAGCGAACTTGCTCCTTTATTGTCCAGCAAGGAGTCAACTGAAGGGAAACCATCAGTATCAAGTACAGAGGCAGAGTCAAAGCCTTCTGTCTTATCCACTAGGAATCAACCACTATCAAGTACAGAGGCAGAGTCAAAGCCTTCACTCTTACCCACAAAGCTAGACACCACTCCATCACACACAGAGGAGAAAACTTTATCATCTGCCAGTTTCCTTTCAAGTGCTAGCAGTGTACGCTCTACATCAGATTCTCTTGCTTTTGGTCACGTAAAAGCCGAAGAGAATACAGCTTTAGCAAGCACTGCAGTTCGTAAAGAAAAGCACAGTGCAGTTAGTAGTAGCAAAGAAATCGGAGAAAGACTTGGGCTACCAGAGAGTGACCAAAGTAAGGAGACCACCAAAACTGAAGATAAACCAGCATCTCACACCCCTTGGTCATTTGATGTCAAACCTGCAGCGGTTCGACCCATTCAACGTACTCGTAATTTCCAGAGTATTGAAAGCCTTCTCTGCAACAAAGCATATGAAAAAACAGTATTAGGCAAAAGGAAAGAGTCAGTAGTAACTTTTAGTGTATCATCTATATCCAGTACTACTTTACCTGAGGAAGAACAGAAGCCTAAAGCACCATTTCTACCTAGTCCAGAATCAGCTGTCGAAAAAGCTGGTGCTCAATTATCGCCACCAATCAAAAAGCCTAAAGAAAGTTACTCAACAGTCAACACTGAAACAAAGCGAACTGTAAAGGGAGGGGAATCACATACAGCATCAGAGGCCAAGGAAAGCTCAATAGTCAAGGACAAGGGTGCAAGTGACCTTACTGTTACAGCTAGTACAAAGTTTGGTATTAAAACAGAGCATCCATCCAGTCCAGAGAAAGATACTAAGACTTTATTAAAAACAATTGAGACAAGTAATTTAGAAGTTCAAAGTAAAGAACCCATTTCTGTGAAGTGTATTTCACAGCACAAAAGTGAGCCAATTCCATTGGACAAAAAATCATCAGATCTCAATACCTCTACGACAGATAATCTAGCCAGCAAGGAGGCAAGAGGCACTGAACTCAACAGACCAAACAGTGATAAAAAAACACTTCCTGCATTATCAATCACTAAGACCTCAACCCCACAACCAACAAGTCAAGACAAGTTAGCAACACTAGGTGGCTCGAGGGAGAACACCCAACTCCACATTGTTAACCAAATTAAGTCAGAAGAAAGGGAAGTTGGAGTAAAAGAATCAAGTCATCCAAAAGCTAAATATCTTTCTGAATCAAATTTGACGGGTAGTTCTGTCCATTGCAAATCAAAATTATTTGAATCAAGAGAAATATTAAGTTCCTCGAGTAGTGAGCCAGTTACTAGAGTAAGTACTGAATCAGAAGTTACAGTAACCAATGTTTCTGTAGAGAGTGGTGCAAGAGTTCATTCAGAAACAGTAAAGTCTACTAAATCAAATAAGAATCAGTTACTTGAAATCAAGCCAATTATCAAGCCACACTCTGACTCGCTTGTTATAAAGCCTACAGAGAAGTTACCTTCTAAAGAACAACCATCCATTCCTGTAAAGGCTGCACAAGAGTCAAGTGTTGGAGAATCAAAAGTACAGAAGTATAATCAAGCAGAGCAGGAAACTAAAGTACACCTCAGTCGTACAGAACCAAAAGCTACCACCACAGACACTTCAAGAGAGGAAAGTCTTTATCGTAATATCAAGGAAGAATCTTCAAAACCAGTGCAGATTGTAGTTTCACCTTCTACTTGGCGCAGTGATATCAAGGAAGAATCCACTCAACCGGTGCAGATTGTTGATTCTACTGAGCACAAACTTCCCTCAACCAACCTACCCCATCAAGAGCTAAGCTCACAAGTAGATAAGAAGAGAGTAGTTCCATCAGATCCTGAAAGTTCTGTGTCTAAGCCTAGTACAACTGTTAGTACAAAGCAGGAACATTCATCTGTACCAGTAACTAGTAAAGATTTTACTCCCCTCCATTCTCAAGTTGAAGGTTCAAAAGTTTATAGGACAGACTCTTTACTTGCATCTAGGTCTGAAAGTCTGCCTGTAAATAAATCTGAACCTAAAGACTCTAAATCACAGTTATCCTTAGTTAGTACTCCTCAACCTGATACATCTCACTCAAGTCTTAGAGATATTAAAGCCAAAGAACGTGTAACTGAAGAAAACAGGAGTAAAGAAATTAGCAGTAGTAAGCTTATTAAACCAACTGAGCAGGTGTTGGAGACAGACAAAAGTACTGAAAGCCAATCTGCTACTCCCCTTGAATTTAAACCTAGTCCTACCTTCGAAACCAAGACCCAGCCTGAACCAATCTCGGATAGTGTAAGGAGAAAGCCTGTGAAAGTTGAAAAGACAATCTCCCAGACACACACCTCAAAAAGTCCTGTTCAAGTATCCAGCAGTCCAAAAACAAAGGCAAGTTCCCACGATTCCCAACCCAAAACTCTTCTCAATCAGCAAGGTTCAAGTACACCAAGCGCATCATCATCATCCCCGGCTAAAGTTGTCCCTCCAGTGACAACAAAACAGGAAGGAAGTTGGCCGGTTAATGCAGTAATAGTCAAGCCGGAAACAACTGTAGCATCTCAACCAAAAGTCAAACCAGAAGTAACTCCACCTCCTCAACCTAAAGTCAAGCCAGAAGTAACTCCAGCAACTCCTCCCCCTCAACCAAAAGTCAAGCCAGAAGTAACTCCAGAAACTCCACCCCCTCAACCTAAAGTCAAGCCAGAAACAACTCTAGCAACTCCTCCCCCTCAACCAACTCAACCTGAAGTCAAGCCAGAAGTAACTCCAACAACTCCACCCCCTCAACCTAAAGTCAAGCCAGAAGTAACTCCAACAACTCAAGCTAAAGTCAAGCCAGAAACAACTCCAGCAACTTCACCTCCTCAACCTAAAGTCAAGCCAGAAGCAACTCTTGCAACTCCA